>QAXK01001819.1:0-19171 GCA_004335735.1 Chlorella sp. KRBP
CGCCCTGGCCGCCGCGCTGGCCCCCGTCGTCGCCACGGCCGGCACCCGGCTCGTCGTCGTCGGGGGAGGGCTGGCAGCGGCCGGCGAGGTGCTGCTCACGCCGCTGCGGGCCGCCCTCGCCGAGCACCTCCCGGACCCTGCCGGGATCGGCGACGACGACCGGGTCGCCGTCGTCCGGTCCGGGCTGGGCGAGTGGTCAGGGGCGGTCGGCGCGGCCCACCTCGACCCCCGGGTGGCGGTGGGGGCGGCCGACCTGCCGTAGGATGGGTCGTGGTGGACCCGCCCGGTTCTGCAGCGGATCCCACTTCTTTGATGTCGATGCCATCGTGACGGACCCCGGTCCGCCTCACGGCGCCGCGGCCCCAGAGCCCCGCCCGGCAGAACATCCACCCTGTCGGTGCCGACGGCTCGCGCCGCGCTCCGACACCATCCAGCTTGGAGTTCCCCCGTGTCCCTCGACACCTTCGGCGCGCTCGGCGTGCCCACCCCCCTCGTCGACGTCCTCGCCACCCGCGAGATCACCGTCCCGACCCCCATCCAGGCCGCGACGCTGCCCGACTCGCTCGCCGGCCGCGACGTCCTGGGCCGGGGCCGCACCGGCTCCGGCAAGACTGTCGCCTTCGTGCTCCCCCTGCTGACCCGCCTCTCGCAGAGCGGGACCCCGCGGACCTCGAAGCGCCCCCGCGCGCTGGTCCTGGCCCCCACCCGCGAGCTCGCCACCCAGATCGACGAGGCGATGGCCCCGCTCGCGAAGGCCATGGGCCTCACCTCGTGCACCGTCTTCGGCGGCGTCGGCCAGGGTCCGCAGGTCGCGAACCTCCGCCGTGGCGTCGACGTCGTCGTCGCCTGCCCCGGCCGGCTCGAGGACCTCATCGGCCAGCGGCACGTCTCGCTCGACGCGGTCGAGGTCACCGTCATCGACGAGGCCGACCACATGGCCGACCTCGGCTTCCTGCCGCAGGTGCGCCGCCTCCTCGACGCCACCCCGCAGCGCGGCCAGCGGATGCTCTTCTCCGCCACCCTGGACGGCGGCATCAGCGTCATCGCCAAGCGGTACCTGCACAACCCCGTCACGCACGAGGCCGACTCCGCGCAGTCGCCGGTCTCGACGATGGCCCACCACGTCCTCCACGTCACGCAGGACGCGCACCTCCAGGTGCTGCTCGACCTCACGGCGGCGCCGGGGCGCACCGTCGTCTTCACCCGGACCAAGCACCGCGCCAAGAAGCTGGCCCGCCAGCTCAACGGCTCCGGCGTGCCGGCCGTCGAGCTGCACGGCAACCTCAGCCAAGGGGCCCGCACCCGGACGATGGAGGCCTTCCACAGCGGCGCCGCCCGCACCCTCGTCGCCACCGACATCGCCGCCCGCGGCATCCACGTCGACGACGTCGCCCTCGTCATCCACGCCGACCCGCCGGTCGAGCACAAGGCGTACCTCCACCGCTCCGGGCGCACCGCCCGGGCCGGCGCCTCGGGCACCGTCGTCACCCTGATGACCGACGACCAGGTGCGCGACGTCCGCGACCTCACCCGCAAGGCCGGGATCCGCGCCACGACCACCCGCGTCCACGCGGCCCACCCGCTGCTCCAGGAGCTCGCGCCCGGTGACCGCTCGTTCGAGGGCGGCTTCGTCGCCGCCGTGCCGGCGGACTCCGGCCGACGCGGCTCGGGTGGCGGTGCTCGCCGTGGTGGCGGCCGCCCCCAGGGCGGGTCCGGCTCCGGTGGGGGCCAGCGCCGCTCCGGTGGTCAGGGTCGCTCCGGCGGCCAAGGCCGCTCCGGGTCCGGCGCGCAGTCCTCGGGCCAGCCGCGCGGCGCCGGTCAGGGCCGCCCGGCCGGTGGTGGGCGGGGCTCCGGCTCCGCGCGCCCGGCGTCCTCGCGCCCGGCCCGCTCGGCGGCCTCGTTCTCCGAGCGCGCCGGCGGCCGCTCCCGCTGAGCCGCCCGCTCCACCCCGAACGTGGGTGAAGTCCTTCGACATGCCGAAGGACTTCACCCACGTTCGTGTCAGGGGGTGGGGGGCGGCTCGACCTCGACGTGCGGTCGGCGCTGCCACTGCGCCCAGTCGTCGCTCACCTCTGCGGCGGTGCGCTGGAGCATCGGCAGCAGGTCGTCGACGAGTCGCTCGGTGGAGGTCTCGGCGGCGTGGACGGTGACGTTCATCGCCGCCCGCACGGTGCCGGTGCCGTCCCGGACCGGCACGGCGACCGACCGCACACCGGGCGCCAGCTCCTCGTCGGCGAGCGCCCAGCCACGCGCCCGCACCCGGGCCAGCTCGTCGTCGAGCTCCTCGCGGGGCGGCTCGCGGTGCCCGCGCAGGCCGGAGCGACTGGGTTGCGCGAGAACGGCATCGAGCGCCTCGGCGTCGAGGGCCGCGAGCAGCACCTTGCCCTGTGACGTCGGGGGCGCCGGGAAACGCGTGCCCACCTCGACCCGCAGGGCGATGATCTTCGGCACCGAGACCCGGGCGACGTAGACGATGTCGGAGCCGTCGAGCTGGGCCATCGACGAGGACTCCCCGGTGCGTCCGACGAGCGCCTCGAGCCGCGGCCGGGCGATGTCCCAGAGCCCGAGCGAGGCGACGTAGGCCGTCCCGAGCGAGAGCACGCGCGGGGTCAGGGCGTAGGCCCCGTCGCGGGAGCGGACGAACCCGAGCTCCTCGAGGGTCAGCAGCAGCCGGCGCGCCGTCGGGCGGGCCAGCCCGGTCGCCTGGGCCACCTCGCTGAGGGAGCGCTCGGCGTGGTCCCGGTCGAAGCACGCGATGACGTCGAGCCCGCGCGCGAGTGCCTCGACGAAGTCGGGTCCCTCACCGCGCCCAGCCACCGCTGCTGCTCCCTCCTGACGACCCGACCGCTGCGCGCCGCACCCTACGCGGTCCGCGACGGACCGGGGCGCCCCGTTCAGCCCTGGTCGCCCGCGCCCGGCTCGCCGAACACCGTGCCGCGCGCGAGCGTGGTGTCGGTGCGGAAGTCGGTGTACTGGTACGGGTTGTCGAGGACCTTGCCGTCGTCGTCGGGCAGCGCCGGGTTCATCCCGTCGGTCCAGGCCTGCTCGCCCATCTCGGAGACGAGGTGCTCGACGGTGGCCTCCGCGCGGCGCCGGAGCGCGTCGAGGTCGCACCCCACGAGCCGGTGCTCGTGCTTGACCACCCGACCGTCGACGAGGACCGTGTGCACGTCGCCGCGCTGGGCCTGGAAGGCCACGTGTCCGTAGGGGTTGAGCAGCGGGAAGGACACCGGCGAGGCGTCGTTGCGGATGAGGACGACGTCGGCCTTGGCGCCCGGCACGATGCGGCCGATCTCGTCCTTCCCCAGCGCCCGGGCGCCGCCGCGCGTCGCCCAGTCGACGACCTGCTCGGCGCGCAGGTGCACGTTCGTGACGGTGTCGCCGGCGGCGTGGGCCTCGAGGTGCTCGCGCGAGCGGTCGGCGCCGAGCGTGGTGCGCATCGCCGAGAAGAGGTCGCCGCTCCACCAGACGCTGGTGTCCATCGACAGGGCGACGGGGATGCCGTGCCGGCGCAGCTGCCAGGTGGGCGGGTAGCCCTGGCCGGCGCTCTGCTCGGACTCGGTCGACACCGAGACCGTGCCGCCGGTGGCCGCGATGCGGTGGTAGGAGTCGGCGGCCAGGGTCGCGGCGTGCACGTAGACCGTGCGCTCGTCCATGAAGCCGTTCTCGTGCATGAGCCGGATGCCGTCGTCGTTCGTCGCGCCCCAGACGCCGGCGTGCGTCGTGACCGGGAGGTCGAGCTCGCGGGCGACCTCGAAGGCCGGCCGCTCGGGGAAGGCGGGGTCGCCGGTGACGTCGAAGGCCAGCTGCCAGCCGTAGAGGTCGCCGCGGCGGCGCTCGAGGAAGGAACGCACGTCGGGGTCCGCGGTCCACTCCCACGGGCCGGCCTGGATGTTGCCGTAGCCGAGGACGAACCGTCCGGGCACCGCCTGGAGCGCGTCGACCGCGGCCTCGGCGTGCTCGACCGACTGGAGGCCGTGCGACCAGTCGACGGTCGTCGTCACCCCGGCCTCGAGGGCGTCCCACGCCGACAGCAGGTTGCCGGTGTGCACGTCCTCGGGGCGGAAGCGCCGGCCGTGCTCGAGGTAGTACCAGACGAAGTACTGCGTGAGCGTCCAGTCGGCGCCGTAGCCGCGCATCGCGGTCTGCCACATGTGCCGGTGGGTGTCGACCATGCCCGGCATGACGATGCCGCCGGCCGCGTCGACCTGCAGGGCGCCCTCGGGCGCGGTGAGGCCGTGCCCGACCTCGGCGATGCGGTCCCCGACGACGAGGACGTCCCCGCCGGTGAGCACGCTGTGCGTGTCGTCCATCGTGAGCACCGTGGCGTTCCGGAACAGCACCGGACGTCCGTCGGCCACCTCGTCGTGAGCCATGACATCTCCCGTTCGACCTCGTGCGGACGGTTGTCCGTCCAGCGGCACCCCTGTGCCGTTCCGGCCACTGTGGGCGTGGGTGGGCGCCGGTGTCAAGAGTCTCGCGGTCGTCGGCGAGCGGCCCTGCCGCTGCTCTTGACACCCCGAGCGAGCGGCGGCGAGACTCGGGTCAGCCGTCTGCGGACATCTGTCCGCTGATGCCCTCACGAACTGACGGGAGCCGCGATGACCACCCGCTCCGGACCTCTCGCGGGCCTGCTCGTGGCGGACTTCTCGCGCATCCTCGCCGGCCCCTACGCGACGATGCTCCTCGCCGACCTCGGGGCCGAGGTGGTCAAGGTCGAGTCCCCGGCCGGCGACGACACCCGCACCTGGAGCCCGCCGGTGCGCGAGGGCGTCTCGACGTACTACCTCGGCGTCAACCGCAACAAGCGCTCGGTGGCCCTCGACCTCAAGGACGCGGCCGACCTCAGCGCCGCGCAGGAGCTCGCCCGCCGCGCCGACGTCCTCGTCGAGAACTTCAAGCCCGGCGGCCTGGCCCGCTTCGGTCTCGACTACGAGACCGTCGCAGCCACCAACCCCGGCGTCGTCTACGCGTCCATCAGCGGGTTCGGCAGCGGCCCGGGCGGTCGCGAGCTCCCCGGCTACGACCTCATGGTGCAGGCCATCTCGGGGCTGATGAGCCTCACCGGCGACCCCGACGGCCGGCCGTTCCGCGCCGGCATCTCGGTCTTCGACGTCATGGCGGGCCTCCACGCGAGCATCGGGGTCCTCGCCGCCCTCCACGCCCGCGACGCCTCCGGCACCGGCCAGCACGTCGAGGTCAATCTCCTGTCCTCGGCCCTGTCGGGGCTGGTCAACCAGTCGAGCGCCTACGTGGCCGGCGGGGTCGTGCCCACGCGGATGGGCAACAGCCACCCGAGCCTCTTCCCCTACGAGCCGCTGCCCTGCTCCGACGGCGAGCTCATCGTCACGGCCGGCAACAACGGCCAGTTCCGCCGGCTCGTCGAGGTGCTCGGCTTCCCCGAGCTCGCCGACGACCCGCGCTTCCGGGGCAACGAGGACCGCACCGCCCACCGCGAGGAGCTGCGCCCCCTCCTCGTCGAGCGGCTCGCCACCCGCACGACGATGGAGTGGTTCCGCGACATCACGGCGGCCGGGGTCCCCTGCGGACCGATCAACACCGTCGACGGCGGCGTGGCCTTCGCCGAGTCGGTCGGGCTCGAGCCCGTCGTGGTGGTCGGCGAGGGCGCGGCCGCGGTGCCGTCGGTGCGCAACCCCATCCGGCTCTCGGCCTCACCCCCCGACTACGTCCTGCCGCCGCCGTCCCTCGACGAGCACGGCGAGGAGATCCGCCGCTGGCTGGCCACCCCGCCTGCCACGACCGAGGAGCCGGACGCATGAGCACCTACCCCACGTCGCTCGGCACCTCGAGCGCCGAGCAGATCCGCCTCCTCGGCCAGGACCTCACCGCCGACCTCATGGGGGAGGTCGGCTTCGGCGAGCTGGCCTTCTGGCTCGTCGCGATGCGGCGCCCGACACCCTCGGAGGTCCGGGTGTTCGAGGCCGTCCTCGTGGCGCTCGCCGACCACGGCTTCACGCCGACGGCCATCGCCGCGCGGCTCACCTACCTCTCGGCGCCCGACTCGCTCCAGGGGGCACTCGCGGCCGGTCTGCTCGGTGGCGGGTCGCGCTTCCTCGGGGTCACCGAGGACTGCGGGGCCTTCCTCGACGCCGTCGTCACCGACCTCGGCGAGGACCTGCCGACCACCGACGAGCAGTGGGACACCGTGGCCCTGGAGGCGGTGCGCCGCACGAAGGAGGCCGGGCGGTTCGTCCCCGGCCTCGGCCACCCCGTGCACAAGCAGGGCGACCCCCGCACACCCGTGCTCCTGCGCATCGCCGAGGAGGAGGGCCTGCGCGGACCGCACCTGCGACTGTTCGAGGCGGTGGGTCGCGTCCACGAGCAGGTCCTCGGAAAGCGGTTGCCGCTCAACGGCGCCGGGGTCTGTGGCGCGGCGCTGGCCGACCTCGGGCTCCCCGTCGAGCTGCTGCGCGGCTTCGCCCTCCTGGCCCGGGCGGCGGGTCTGCTCGGCCAGATCGCCGAGGAGCGGCGCCGACCCATCGGCATGGACGTGTACCTGTCCGTCGACCGCCACGCCGAGTACGTGGACCCGCAGAGCTGACCCGGAAGGAGACCCTCCATGGCGAAGGTCGTCGCCGTCATCGCCTCGACGCACCACCCGTTCTACTACCGCGCGAGCACCGCCGTGGGGGACGAGCGCCCCCCGTTCGCCGACGAGTGGGTGGCCAAGATCGAGCGGTTCCGCGAGACGCTGACCCGCGCCCGACCCGACGTGCTCGTCATGGTCGGGAGCGACCACTTCCACCAGCTGTGGCTCGACAACATGCCGCAGTTCCTCGTGGGGAAAGCGCCTGTCTATGATGCCAACTGGTACAACGAGGAGCGCGAGTTCGGCCTCCCGAGGTTCCGGCTCGAGGGCCACGAGGAGCTCTCGTCGCACATCCTGCGCGGCGGCCTCGACTCCGGGTTCGACCTCGCCTTCAGCAACGAGCTGCGGATCGACCACTCGATCACCTGCCCGATCATCACGCTGCGGCCCGAGGCCGACCTGCCGATCGTGCCGATCTACACCAACATCTTCGCGCCGCCGCTGCCCCAGCCGAAGCGCTTCGTCGAGCTGGGCCGCACGATCCGCGAGCTCGTCGAGTCGTGGCCGAGCGACCAGCGGGTGGCCGTCATCGGCACCGGCCACCTGTCCCTCGAGCTCGGCGGCCCGCGCCAGTTCGGCCCGCACGGGCCCGACCCCGACTTCGACCGCAGGGCCGTCGACTGGATCGCGAACGGCGACCTCGAGGGCTGCCTCGGCGAGGTGACCCTCGACAGCCTCCACCTGCCCGGCAACGCGACCCACGGCTTCATGGACTTCATGCTGATGATGGGCGTCGCCGGTCAGGGCGTGCGCGCCGACCACGTCGACTCCCTCGACCTCTTCCACACGATGGAGGCCTACTTCACCTGGTACCCGGAGGGAGCACCGGCATGAGCAAGTACCTGCTCAACAAGTTCCTCTTCACCGTCGACCGCGACCCCGAGCTCGTCGAGCGCTACCGCGAGGAGCCCGAGGGGTTCGTCGCCTGGTGGGAGGAGACCCAGGCCAACCGGATCCTGAACGTCACCGATGGTGAGGCCAGCACCTGGCTGGCCTTCACCGACGCGGAGCGCGCGGCCCTCGTGGCGCACGACCACGTGGCGCTCTTCGAGCTCGGCGCGCACCCGTTCCTCACGCTCACCCTCTTCATCGCGATGTTCGAGCGCGACCACCCCGAGCCGCTCTCGTACCAGAAGGGCTACGGGGCGGCGCTGGCCCACCTGTCGCTGCCCTACCCCGACATCGCCACCTGACCGTGCGCGCCGCCACGCTCACCGCCCACGGCCTCCCTCCCGAGCCGGCCGAGCGGCCCGACCCCGTCGTGGCCGGTGGCGTGCTCGTCGAGGTCACCGCCAGCCCGATCACCCCGCTGGACGTCCTCTGCGCGTCCGGCACCTCGTACTTCGGCCCGCCCGCGCTGCCGTACGTCCCGGGGGTGCAGGGGGTCGGCGTCGTGCGCGACGGGCCGGACGAGCTGGTCGGCCGGCGCGTCTGGTTCCCGACGACGGCCGGGATGGCGCCGGGCGACGGGGCGATGGCGGCCCTGGCCCGCGCCGATGCCGCCGCGGTCGTGCCGGTGGACGCGGCCGTCGACGACACCGTCGTGGCGGCCCTGGGTCTGTCCGCGGTCGCGGCGTGGGAGGTGCTCGAGCGCCGGGCGGCCCTCGCCCCGGGGGAGTCGGTGCTCGTGCTCGGCGCCGGCGGGGCGGTGGGTCAGGCCGCGGTCGGGGCCGCCCGGGTGCTCGGGGCGGGACGCGTCGTGGCGGCGGCCCGCTCGGCCGAGGCCCTCGAGCGGGCCCGCGCGCTCGGTGCCGACGCGGTCGTGGAGCTGCGGGACGGCGAGGACGCGGCAGCCCTGACGGCGCGGCTGCTCGAGGCCGCCGAGGGCGGGGTCGACGTCGTCGTCGACCCCCTCGCCGGGGTTCCGGGGACGGCCGCCGTCGGAGCGCTCGCCACCGGGGGCCGGCTGGTCAACCTCGGCAGCAGCGCCGGGGCGGCCGTCACGGTCGACTCCGCCGTCGTCCGCAGCCGGTCGGCCGCCGTCCTCGGCTACACGAACCTCTCGCTCACCCACGCCCGGCAGGCGGAGGTCCTCACGACGGTGCTGCGGCACGCGGCGGAGGGACGCGTCGCAGTGGCCCACGACGTCGTCCCGCTCGAGGAGGTCGGTGCCGCCTGGGCCGAGGTGGCCGCCGGCCGGGCTCCCCGCCGCGTCGTCCTCCGTCCCTGAGCCCCGTTCCCCTAGCACGAACGTGGGTGAAAACCTTCGGCATGCCGACGGTTTTCACCCACGTTCGGGGTTGGGGCTAGGGCGATCAGCGCAGGCGGATGGTCGCCGTCTCCGTCTGGCCGGTGGCCGGCAGGGTGACCGTCAGGGCGTAGGTGCCCTTGGCCAGCCCCGAGGTCCGGACCGCGCCGACCCACAGCGGGCCCACGGCCGAGAGGGTCGTGCTCGACACCTGGCTGCCGCCCCGGGTGAGGGTGGCGACCGGGGCCGCGACACCCGTGGCGAACCGCCCGTCGCAGTCACGGACCACCGCGATCACCGGCACGGGGACGCCCCGCTTGAGGGCCAGCGTCGAGCCGCCCGCCGGCACGGTGTCGAGGCGGTACCCGACGACGACCTGCGCGCTCGTGCTCGCGGTCGCCCCGCCGGCGTCGGTGACGCTGACGGTGGCGGTCCGGGTGCCCGACTGCCGGTAGGTGTGCGTGAGCGTCAGCGGTCCCGAGACGCCCGTGCGGGTCGTGCTCGTCCCGTCACCCCACGCGACGACGACGGTGGCGGGGCCGTTCCGGACGTCGACCTCGAGCGAGGCGTTGTCGCGGGTGCACGAGACCGAGCCGTCGGCGAAGGCGGCGTCGACCCCGAGCGGGCCGCGCGGGCTGAGGCCCACCTTGACCGGGTCGTGGTCGGACACGCGGTACTGGTCCGGCGCGTAGAGCGAGTCCACCTGGGCCGGCGACTTGAACTCGGTGTTGTAGTCGAGGACCGCGGGCTCGTCGGCGTTGATGTGGTAGTCCGCGACGCCGGTGACCTGCCCGACGAGCGAGGGCGAGCCCAGCGCGTGGTCGAGGTAGCCCCACTGTCCGTCGAAGGCGTAGGAGTAGGCGTCCTCGCCCTGGTAGGACCTGACGAGGTTGGTGAAGCCACCCTCCTCGAGGGTCCGGATCGGGTCCTCCTTGGCGTAGGAGTTGTAGTCGCCGACGAGCAGGACGTCGTCGTCGCCGGTGCCGGTGGGGTCGGTGCCGAGCCACTGGAGCAGCGCCTTGACCGAGTTGGTCCGGACGACGTTGCAGTTGCCCTGCCCGTCACCGGCATCCGGCACGGCGCAGGCCGAGCCCTTGGACTTCAGGTGGTTGACGTCGAGGACGAACACGCCACCGGTGGCCTTGACCTCCCAGGCCTGGGCCAGCGAGGGGCGGGCCCGCGGGGCGGGGTCGCCGCCGTTGACGAACACGACGCTGTTGAGCGCGGCGGTCTTCCCGACCGGCGTGAGCACCGACGGCTTGTAGATGCTGCCGACCTTGATGGCGTCGCTGCCGAGCGCGTCGGGCTGGCCGGTGCGGGCGTCGACGTCGAGGTAGGCGTAGGTGCCCGGCGCGGTCGCCGCGTTGAGCCGCCCGACGAGGTCGGCCAGCGCGCTGTCCGGCCCGTAGCCGTCGTTCTCGATCTCGTTGACGCCGTAGACGTCCGCATCGAGCTCGAGCATGGCGGCGACCGTCTTGGCGGCCTGCCGCTCGAACTCGGCGGCGCTGTCGGCGCCACGGCAGTCGATGGCGCCGCCGGTGGTCCCGGAGGCACAGCCGGTGAAGGTGTTGAAGTAGTTGAGCAGGTTCATGCCGACGACCTGGACGTCACCGCCCACGTCCTCCGGCTCGCTCGGACGCGGGTTCGCGGCCTCGAACCGGATGCCGGTGCCGCTCTGGTCGACCGGGCGCAGCCGGTAGGAGTTGGGGCTGGCCGAGTTGCCGCCCCAGGTGTAGGTCATGACGCCGGTGGCGCCGGTGACGGTGTCCCCGCCGCGCAGGGTGTTGGCGGCGGACAGCGGCTGGCCGCCGCGGCCCCAGATGATCGGGTCGGGGTTCTGCGCCTGCGTGGCGTCGTCGACGACCAGCCGGTTCAGCGCGTTCTTCGCCTGGAGGGCCTGCGCCTCGGCGCCGGGGGCGACGACGCTCGTCGGCTGCTGGAGGCGGCCGCCGGAGGAGACGACGACCTGGCCGAAGCGGCCGAGCTGGAAGTGCTCGGTGACCGAGAGGGCCTGCGGGAAGGTGACCGACATGCCCTCGTACTTCTCGAAGTCGGTGGCACTGGCCATCGGCAGGGCGAGCTCGGTGGGCGTGACGGTGCCCGCTCCGCAGACCGCGATGCGCGTGGCGTCGGTGGAGATCTGCGTCTGGCCCTGGTTCTCGGCAGCGGTGCCGGTGACGGTGACGACGTCGCCCCGGGACACGAGGTCCTGGTTGCCGCCGTTGAAGACGAAGATGCCGTCGGACGTGGCGGGGTCGCCGTCACCGGTGTCCTGGAGGTAGAAGCCGCGCAGGCTGGGGCTGGGGCCCTCGTAGTCCGCGACGACGACGCCGCGCACGGTGGTCGTCTGCCCGGCCAGCGGGGTGGTGTCGCCGGAGCCCTGGACCACGCCGACCGCGGTGGCCGGCAGGGTGCACCGGTCGACGTCCTCGGGGGTCGAGAAGGTCCAGGTGCGGTCGGCCGCCATCGTGTCCGGCGGGTCGTTGGTGTCGGTGTCGCTCACCGACGCCGCGGAGACCGTCGCCGTGCACGAGGCGCCGAAGGGCAGGTCGGCGGTCGGGGCGAGGGTGAAGGTCGTCGGGCCACCGCTCAGGGCGAACGCGACCGGGGAGCCCGCGCAGGTGAGCGCGAAGGCCGAGGCCGGCGCGGTGACCGGCTCGCTGAAGGTCACGGTGAGGTCGTCGCCCACCGGCACGGTCGAGCCGTCGGCCGGTGTCACGGCGGTGACGGTGGGCGCGGCGTCCGGGGGCGGCGTGTCGCCGTAGGCCCCGAGCCCGTCGAAGGTGTCGAGGGGGAAGCCGTTCCACTCCGCGGCGGGGTCGAAGGCGTTCGTCCCGTCGGTGTCGCCGGTCTCGATGGCGGCCTTGCGCCGGAGGGTGTTGTCGGCCGTGCTCGTCAGAACCGTGCCCCACTCGGTACCCGGGTCGGTGCCGATCTGGCCGATGACGTCGAGGGCGACGTCGCCCTTGGTGAGGGCGATGGCGTCGTCGCCGTTCCACAGCGAGGCACCGGTGGTCTGGTCGGCCTGCGCAACGACCGCGGCGGACGCGGCGGAGGACGCGAAGACGTACACGTCACCGGCGGCGACGGTGCCCGTGAGGGCGAGGTTCGTGCCCGTGGTCCCGCCGTTGAAGTAGACCTTCACGGCGTACCCGCCGGCGGCGAGGTCGACGGGGGCGCCCGTCCCGTTGTAGATCTCGAGCGCCTTGTTGTTGCTCGAGCCCTCGACGTACTCCGAGAAGAAGAGGTCGGTGGCGGCGGCCGACGCGGGGGTGGGCGTCAGCGCGACGGGCGCGGCCACGGCGAGGGCGCCGACGGCCACCCTCACCACGAGCCGACGCAACGGCGTGCGGTTCATGCATCCTCCTGGGTCCTGCGGGGAGCGCCGACCTGTCCTCGACGGCTCGACCCGCGCACGGTGCGTCGGGAACGTAGCACCGCCACCGGGCCTCGACCACCGGAGCGACGGGCGGATCCGTGAACGGTCGGCGAACGCTCGGGGACCGCCTCCGTCGGGCCGTCGGCGGGTCACCGGCGGGTCACCGGCGGGTGACCGGCGGGTGACGCGCAGCACCACCGAGTCGACCGGGGGACGGGGGTGGAAGGCCGAGCGTGGCAGTGCCCGCACGAGCTCGACGGTGTACTCCCGCGCCCACCGGCCGGCGCCCGGGGCCCGGCCCTCCGCCCAGTGCCGGGCCGCGGCGCGCTGGAGCACGAGGTCGGCCTCTACGAGCCTCGACCCGCGTCCGGTCAGCCGGCGCAGCAGGGGCCCGGAGCCGTCGTAGGGCGGGTTGCCGACGACGCGGAACGGCCCGCGCGGCAGCCGCAGGTCCCGGACGTCGGCCCGGACCACCGTGAGGCGCGGGGAGTCGATGCGGCGCAGGGCCGCGAGCCGGTCGGGGTGCAGCTCGACGGCCACGACCCGCGCTCCCCGCCCGAGGAGGTGGCGTGTCAGCGCCCCCGTGCCCGCACCGGGGTCGAGGACGAGGTCGCCCGGCGACACACCGCCGGCGGCGACGACGCGTCGGGCCCAGGAGTCAGAGAGCCGGTGCCATCCCCAGCTCGTGGGCCGTGACCCCGGCCCGGAGGCGCGCACGGCAGGTCACCGTCGTCGTCGTGAACATGCGTCGACGGTAGGACGTGACCCACTGTGCGGCAACGGGTTATCAGCGGCCTAGACAGCGGACGGCCCCGTGCGCCACGAGAGCGCCACCGGGCCGGGTGTCCGGTTACGGTGACCGGACGCAGGGGGCAACCGAGGGCCGGGAGGACGATGACATGGCGTTCAGCAAGGGTGACGAGGTCAGCTGGAACACCTCGCAGGGCACGACGCACGGCAAGGTCACGGAGAAGCGCACCAGCGACTTCCAGCACGACGGGCAGCAGTTCAAGCCCACCGACGACGACCCGTACTACCTCGTCGAGTCGGACAAGACCGGGGCGACGGCGGCCCACAAGGAGTCGGCGCTCAGGAAGCGTTCGTGAGCCCGGTCCCCCCGAAGGACGTGCAGCGGGCCGCCGCCCGGGCCGTCCGCTGGATCGGCGAGGGGCGCGCGGGCCAGGGGTTCACCGACACGGGTCGCCGCCGGGCCAAGCAGCTCGCCGAGGCCGAGGACGTCAGCACCGACGTGCTGCGCCGCATGCGCGACTACTTCTCGCGCCACGCCGGGGACAAGGACGCCGCCGGCTTCCGGCGCGGCGGGGACGGCTACCCCAGCCCCGGTCGCGTCGCGTGGGACGCCTGGGGCGGGGACGCCGGCGAGCGCTGGGCCAACAGCCGGAAGTTCACCGAGGACTGAGCGCCACCACGGGCGGCGGGCACCCGGCTCCCGGGACCTCCCGCGGCACCGCGGAGCATCCGGGTGCCGGCGGACCTTCCGGGTGCGCAGCCGGCGGCGGGGAACATCCGGACGGGTCACCGACTTGGCCCGGGGGTAGGACCAGCGCGCGGCGCACCGCGGACGCGGGCGCCGCGACACCCTCCACCTCAAGGAGCTGATGACATGGAGCAGCGTGCACTCGGAGACCTGCGGGTCGGCGCGATCGGGCTCGGCGGCATGCCGATGTCCATCGAGGGCCGCCCCGACGAGGCCCGGTCCGTCGCGGCGATCCACGCCGCGCTCGACGCCGGCGTGACCCTCGTCGACACCGCGGACGCCTACCACCGCGACGCCGGCGAGGTCGGCCACAACGAGGAGCTCATCGCCCGGGCCCTGCGCTCGTGGGGCGGCGACGCGTCCCCCGTCGTGGTGGCCACCAAGGGCGGGCACCTGCGCCCCGGCGACGGCTCGTGGACCCTCGACGGCCGGCCGGAGTACCTCAAGGGGGCCGCGAAGGCCTCGGCGCGGCGGCTCGGGGTCGAGGCGATCGGCCTCTACCAGTTCCACCGCCCGGACCCCTCGGTCCCGTACGCCGAGTCGGTCGGGGCCATCCGCGACCTGCTCGACGAGGGCGTCATCGTCCGGGCCGGCATCTCGAACGCGACCGTCGCGCAGATCGACGAGGCCAACGAGGTGCTCGGCGGCCGGCTCGTCTCGGTCCAGAACCAGTTCTCGCCGGCGTTCCGGTCCTCGCTCGACGAGCTGCGGCACTGCGCCGACCTCGGCATCGCGTTCCTCCCCTGGAGCCCGCTCGGCGGCATCAAGAAGGCCTCGGGACTCGGTGACGAGCACGGAGCCTTCGCCGAGGTCGCGGCGGCGCGCGGCGTGAGCCCGCACCAGGTCGCCCTCGCGTGGGAGCTCGCGCTGGCCGACGTCGTCATCCCCATCCCGGGGGCGTCGCGGCCGGAGTCGATCACCGACTCGGCCAAGGCCGCCGACCTCGAGCTGACCGCCGACGAGGTGGAGCGCCTCTCCGCCGCCTGACCGCCCCCTTCGGACCGCGCTACGGCGCAGTACTCGTCGTGGTCACGACCGGTGCTGCGCCGTGGCCCGCGATGAGGGGCGGCAGTCCGTCAGCCGAGGTGGCCGCGCACGCTCGCGTGGCCCTTGAGCAGGTTGCGGGCGATGGTGCGGCGCTGGATCTCGTCGGTGCCCTCGTAGATGCGCAGCAGCCGCAGCTCGCGGTACCACCGCTCGAGCGGCAGCTCGCGGGTGTAGCCCATCCCGCCGTGCACCTGGAGCATCCGGTCGACGATCTCGTTGGCGTGCACGCCGCCGAACAGCTTGGCCATCGACTGCGCCTGGCGCGAGTCCTTGCCCCGGTCCACCTGCCACGCGGCCGACAGCACGAGCCAGCGCAGCGCCTCGATCTCGACGGCGGAGTCGGCGACCATCCACTGGATGGCCTGCCGCTCGGCGATGGGCTTGCCGAAGGTCTCGCGGCTCCGGGCCCACTCCATCCCCATCTCGACCATCCGCTCGCACCCACCGAGCGCCCGGGCGGGCAGCAGGTAGCGGCCCTTGCCGATCCACTGCATCGCGAGCGCGAAGCCCTTGCCGACCTCGCCGAGGACGGCCGACTGCGGTACCCGCACGCCGTCGAAGGTCAGCGCCGCCGGGCCCCACTCGCCCATCGTGTCGATGGGGTGGGAGGTCCAGCCCCGCTCGCGGTCGACGAGGAAGCAGGTGACCGACTCACCGGTGCGACCCTCCTTGTGGGCCTCGGGGTCGGTGACCGCGAAGACCATGACGAAGTCGGCCTCGTGACCGCCGGTGATGAACGTCTTCTCGCCGGTGATCACCCAGTCGTCGCCGTCCCGGCGGGCGGCGGTGCGGATGGCCCGCGCGTCCGACCCGGCGCCCGGCTCGGTGATGGCGAAGCAGCTGCGCCGCGTGCCCTCGATGGTCGGCCGCAGGTACTCGTCCTGCTGGCTCTCGGAGGCGTTGAAGAGGATGTTGTCGGCCTCGCCGGCGAACCGGAACGGGACGAACGAACGGCCGAGCTCGACCTCGACGAGGGCGGCCATGACGGCCGACAGCCCCATCCCGCCGTACTCCTCGGGCGTCAGCACGCCGAAGAAGCCGGCCTGACGGGCGGTGTCCTGCAGGCGCTTCAGCTCCTCGGGGGGCAGCCCGCGCTCGTGCCTCCGCTCGCGGGCCAGGACGTCCTGCTCGAGGGGCATGACCTCCTTCTCGACGAAGGTGCGCACCCACTGCCGGATGTCGCGCTCGTCCTCGGTCAGGTCCAGGTCCATCGGTGCTCCCGTCGCTCGGCGTGCCCCGGGACGTCGGTGGCCCGGGGCACCCCCCGATCATCACCCCTGTGGCTGGACGTCGGCGCTCCCGGGGCGGACCGATGAGTTCGGGGTCCGGCGACGGTCCACCTCCCGAGGGCCCGGGTCGGCCGGTGACCCTTGCCGGGGCGCCGAGGCCTCGGGACACTGGACGACGCCGCTCGGGCACCACCCCCGGGCGGGACCTCGGCGGAAGGAGCCGACCGTGCCCGACGCACCCATCCACGTGCTCGTGGGGACGAGCAAGGGGGCCTTCGTCCTCGACGGGGACGACAGCCGGTCCGGATGGACCGTCCGCGGCCCGTACTGCGACGGCTGGCCGATCAACCACGTGGTCGGCGACCCGGACTCCGGCACGATGTGGGCCGGTGGCGGAGGCGACTGGTCCGGAGCCGGGGTGTGGCGCTCGGACGACGCCGGCCACACCTGGGAGCTCAGCAAGCTGACGACCGGCGAGATGGACACCTGGGCGGCGAACGACCCGGGCTTCGCGGCGATGATCGGCTGGAGCGAGGAGCCGGCGCCCTTCGGGGACGCCTTCTCCCAGATCTGGTCGCTGCGCCGGTCCGGCGAGCGCCTCTACGCCGGCACCAAGCCCGCGACCCTCCTCGTCAGCGACGACGACGGCCGCACGTGGTCCGAGGTCAAGGGCCTCTCCGACCATCCGTCCCGCCCCGACTGGAACCCCGGTGGCGCCGGCCTCGTGCTGCACACGATCGTCGCCGACCCCCGGGACCCCGAGCGGATGTGGGTCGGCATCTCCTCCGCCGGGGTCTTCGCCACCACGGACGGCGGCGTCACGTGGGAGCGGCGCAACGACCTCGCCGAGCCGGGCGAGGCGGGGCAGGACCAGCACCCCGCCGCACCGTCAGACGGTCAGGTCGGCCACTGCGTCCACCACCTCGAGCACGCGGCCGAGGACGGCGTGCTCTACCAGCAGAACCACTACGGCGTGTGGCGCTCGGACGACGACGGCGCCACCTGGCGCGCCGTCACCGAGGGCCTGCCGTCCACCTTCGGGTTCCCGCTGTGGACCCACCCGCGCGACGCCGACACCGTCTGGACGCTGCCGCTCAACGGCGACAGCATCGGCCGCTTCCCGCCCGATGCGGCTGCGGCGGTGTGGCGTTCGCGTGACGGTGGTTCCACGTGGGAGGCCCGCCGCGACGGCCTGCCCCAGGAGGCGTGCTTCTTCACCGTGCTGCGCCAGGCGATGAGCGGCGACCAGCAGGAGCCGGCCGGTGTCTACTTCGGCACGAACAGCGGCTCGGTGTTCGCCAGCCGTGACGAGGGCGAGAGCTGGGAGGAGGTCGCCCGGCACCTGCCGACGGTGCTGGCCGTCGAGGTGCTCGAACCGCGAGGATGAGCGGGTGACCGCACGCACCGAGACCGCCACCGTCCGCTTCAGCGGGACCCCCGAGACCGTCGGCGGCACCCGGCTCGTCCGGCTCCCGGCCGAGGCCAGCCGGGCGCTGCCGTCGCGCGGTCAGGTGGCGGTCACCGGGACGCTCGACGGCGAGCCGTTCGACACCGTCGTCGAGCCGGACGGGCGGCGTGGTCACTGGGTCCGGCTCGGGGACGGGCCGACCGGCGACGCGGTCGACCTCGCGCTCGAGGTCGCCGCGGAGTGGCCGGAGCCGGACGTGCCGGACGACCTCGCGGCCGCGCTGGCCGACGCGCCCCAGCACATCCGCGACGTCTGGGACGACATCACCCCGATGGCGCGGTGGGAGTGGGTGCGCTGGGTCGGGGCCACCCGCAGCGAGGAGACGCGGGCCAAGCGGGTCGGCGTGAGCATCGACAAGATCGACCACGGCAAGCGCCGCCCGTGCTGCTTCGACCTGTCCTCGTGCACCGACCCGGACGTCGCCCGCAGCGGGAAGCTGCCCGAGCCCTCCTGACCCGCACGTCCGGCGGCCTCAGGGGCGCAGCATCACCTTGAGGGCGCGGCGCTCGTCCATCGCGGCGTACCCGGCCGGGCCCTCCTCGAGCGGCATCGTCGTGTCGAACACCCGGCCGGGGTCGACCGAGCCGTCGAGGACGCCGGGCAGCAGCTGCTCGATGTACGCCCGCGTCGGTGCGACGCCGCCGGTCAGGGTCACGTTGCGCCCGAACAGGACCCGCCCGACGGGCCCGTCGGTGTACTGCGGCACGCCGACCCGGCTGATGGTGCCGCCGGGACGCACCACGCCGAGCGCCTGCTCGTAGGCGGGCATCATCCCGACGCACTCGAGGACGACCGGGCTGCCGCCTCCGGTGAGGTCCTTGACCGCCTGGATGCCCTCGTCGCCGCGCTCGGCGACGACGTCGGTGGCACCGAACTCGCGCCCGAGGTCGGTGCGGGACGCGTGCCGACCCATGAGGACGATGCGCTCGGCGCCCTGCTGGCGCGCCGCGAGGACGGCGAGCAGGCCGACCGCGCCGTCACCGATGACGGTGACCGTGCTGCCCTGCGAGACACCGCCGGTGAGGGCGGCGTGCCACCCGGTGCCGTAGACGTCGGAGAGCGTCAGCAGCGAGGCGAGCATCCGCTCGTCGGTGTCCGCGGTGATGCCGGGGACGGGCACGAGCGTGCCGTCGGCGAGGGGCACCAGGACCGCCTCGCCCTGGCCACCGGAGGAGCCGCTGCCCTCGGTGTCGCCCCACCAGCCACCGCGCACGCAGGAGGTCTGGAGGCCGGCGCGGCAGAACTCGCACTCCCCGCAGGAGATGACGAACGGGGCGATGACGAAGTCGCCGGGGCGCACGGTGCGGACCTCGGACCCGACCTCCTCGACGACACCGACGAACTCGTGGCCGATCGGGTGGCCGGCCTCGTCGCGCTCGGCGTTGTGGAACGGGTGCAGGTCGCTGCCGCAGATGCACGACCGGGTGACGCGCACGATCGCGTCGGTGGGACGGCGCAGGGACGGGTCGGGGGCGTCGACGACCCGGACGTCACCGGCGCCGAAGAGGTGGATGGCACGCATGGGCCCAGTCCACACCCTCGCGGGCTCGGCGTGGGCGGTGGGGGTCGAGGGACCGCGTCCGGCGGGAACCGGGCGCGACCCTACGATCGGGGTATGAGCGCGGACCTCGTCGCCAAGGGCCTCGCCGGCGGGTACGCGCACCGCACGCTCTTCGAGTCCCTCGACCTCACCGTCGCCCCGGGGGACGTCGTCGGGGTCGTGGGCGCGAACGGCGCCGGCAAGAGCACGCT
>QAXK01001824.1:0-12608 GCA_004335735.1 Chlorella sp. KRBP
TTTGCATCTGGTTTGGGGCCTCAGTGGGCGTATGGCAGATGTGGCAGATGGGTGTGTGTGTGTAGCTTGCAAGCTGGGCTTCAGGCCGCACCAGCCAAGGCGTTTCTGGCATGTGAGCGGGTTTCCCTGCGTGCTTGGGGACTGCATCCGGATGTGTGTAAGAAGGATGCGTGCTGCAGCAAGCAAATGGCCTCACGCTCAGCTGTTCAGCTCACACTCAGCTGTTCTTGGTGCTTGGCAAAACCATTGCCACATATGTGCGCAGGTCGCACCGCCGCCGCCAGCAGCCACTCCTCCTCCTGCGGCACAGCGGCGTGCCCTGCAGCAAGCGACCCAGCCGCCCCCCTCGCCCCCCTCCTCCCCTTCGACGTCACCATCCCCATCATCATCCCCGTCCGGCCAGGAGCAGAACAGCGCGGGGCAGGGCATCCTCTTCACCCTGGTGGCGGCGCTGGTGCTGTTCCTGGCCTGCTCCCTGGTGCAGGCGTGCGTGCTGGCCGTCTACGCCCTGGTGCTCAAGCAGCGGCGCGTGCCACCCTTCATCATCCCCCCGCGCCTCCAGGTCAGTGCGTGTCTGGCTTGCAAACGGGGCGTCAGGCCGCATCAACAACTTCAGGCAGCACGGAACAGCAGCCAGGTAAGCCCAGACCAGGTCAGCAGTCACCGCCACACCAAGGCACCAACGACCGTCCACACACCGCAGCAGAACTGGATTTAGGAAAGGGCGGAGGGCAGGCCGCCTGTGCGCGTGACGTGCTTGCCGTTGCAGCAGTACCGGCCAGTGCCACAGGTGGGCCTACTAGCCTGCACGTTGCATGTCCTTGAACGCCTGCTTGCTCGCACCCGGCGCAGGTCAACCTGGCGTGCCTGCTCATCGTGGCCCTGGCCTTCTACGCGTCCCTCTCGCTCTGCAGCGGCAGCCCCTCGCACGCCTCCGTGGCCGTGTGCGTGGTGGTGCTGCTGGCGCTCACCAGCGGCTTCACGCTGTGGGTGTGGTGGATCACGCTCGGGCACGTCCTGGTGCCGCCGGAGCAGTTGTTCCTCGACGACCGGGTGTCCGCCGACAAGGTCCGGCAGCTGCCAGACGATGGGCCGCCCCCCTTGGTGAGTGAGCGGGTTAGGGTTGGCGCGGCGCGCTGCAAGAACGCGACGCGCGCCAGCCACTGATAGCGAACGTGACGTGCAGCGGCCGCACCCACCCGCGCAGGGTGACCAGCTGATGCTGCCGGCCAGTGCTGAAGTCGCCGACCAGGGCGCCAAGGCTGTGGTGGCGCCGCTGCCGACGCCGCCGTCGTCACGCGACGGCGAGGTGCAGGACGAGGACGAGGAGGACGAGGCGCAGCAGGATTTGGGTGAGTCTGAACCCAGTCGCGGTGGTTCCCCGCAGTCCCCGCAGTCTGAACCCAGTCGCAGTGATTCCCCGCAGTCACCGCAGTCTGAACTCAGTCGCGGTGGTTCCCCGCAGTCACCGCAGTTGCCGCAGTGTAAAAACAATGCCGCACGCTTCGCCCGTGATCGAACTGGCGTCGTGTGCTTGCTGTGCACGCGTCGACTTGGATCGCAGACGACGGCATCCACCCCTGGGGACCCCACTGGCACGCCCCGCCCCGCCCCACCGCAGCCGGCGCCGTCACCGCGCCAATCGATCAGCCTCGCCCGCCCTCCGCGCTTGCGCCGGCTCCCGCCCCGCCCTCGCGCCCCTCTTCGTCCTCCTCCAGCAGCGCTGCCCGGCTGCTGCGACACCAGCGCACGCAGCGCGAGCCGTCGCAGGTGCTGCTGGCCATGAACAGCAGCAGTGTCCTCGCGGCGGCCCCCCCTCCTGACGGCCCCCGCGCTCCTGGCGTGCCCTTGGCCGAGGCCGTGGAGCTGGTGGACGAAACGGCAGTGTCGACGGACGCATCGTCACCCGCAGCAGCAGCACCACCACCGCTTCAGGATGGTCCGCTGTCGGCCCACCACCACCCAGAGGTGGACGCTGCTGCGCAGCCAGCGCCCTACAGCACCCAGCCATCCCCCACGCAGCCTGCTGTTGACGGCGCCGTGCTGCCGTGGTGGTGGCGGTGGCTGCCCTCGCGCGTCACGCTGCGCCGCACCGCCTTCATGTTTGAGGACGTCATGCTGCAGGTGCGCACATGCCAGGGCGGTGCTCAAAAACTAGAGCTCTCCAGTCTGGAAGGGCGATACATCATTGCGCGCCGTGCACACACGTGTTTCCTCGCTGCCGATCCGTGCTGCCTTGGTTGATGCGGCCTGAAGTTTGACAGTTTGCCAGCCACACACTCACGCACGTTGGGGTCCGGCCCCGCCGAGGTATCCAAACAGATGTTGGAGCCAACGCACACACACACGCACATTTGCCTGCGTTGCGTCCTCCACACCCCCATGCATTGCAGGCGCTCACCACCAGCACGCACGTGCCGGCGCGCTGGGTGGCCGTCCTCGCCGTGCCGCTCAACATCACGCACAAGCTGTCCTTTGCGCTGCTGGCGGGCGGCTATGGGCTCTACCTGACCAGCCGCCAGCAGCTCTGCCTGCTGCTGGTGCTGCAGGTGAGGCGCAGCACTGGGCCTCTGGCCCTCTGTGTGTGTGGCTAGCAAACGGGGACTCATCAACAAAGGCAGCACCCTCTGTCACGCCGCGTGCACGCGACAGCGATGTTTCCAGCCTAATGCTGCTTGTCAGCGCACAACAACAGCGCAACAGCACGCAGCACGTCGCACAGCGCTGCATGCATGCCCACATTCCAGACCTCCAGTGTGCATGGCGGCCCGCGTCTCGCCACTGCTTTGCACACCGGCGCTTTGTTGCACCCTGTGCCGGGTGGCCGCACCGCAGGTCGCCATGCTCGGCTACCTGGTGGTGGTGCGCCCGTACCTGGAGCGCTACGTGCAGTGGCTCGAGGTGGGCCTGCACGTGCTTGAGACGCTCATCCTGGTCCTGGCCGTGGCGCTGGCGGGCAGCAGCGCCAACAGCGCCCTCACCTGGGGCATGATTGGTGAGCATTGGTGGGGGATTGGTGGGGCATTGGTGGGGGATAGGTGGGACATTGGTGGGACATTGGTGGGGCATGATCGGTGAGGCATTGGTGGGGGATTAGTGGGGCATGATTGGTGAGGCATTGGTGGGGCATTGGTGGGGGATTGGTGGGGCATGGTTGGTGAGGTATTGGTGGGGCATTGGTGGGGCATTGGTGGGGCATGATCGGTGAGCAGCTGCACCACACACCTCCGGCCCCGCCGAGGCGCCCAAACAGATGCAAACATCGACACACACACACACCCTGGTCTGGGCTTGTGCCTAATCTGGCCTCGCTGCTGACCCGCGCTGCCTTGGTTGGTGCGGCGCCCCGTTTGCAAGCCTTGCTGCTCCTCACCACCACCTGGGTCTCTTCATGGGTCATGCTTCCGGAAGTGTAAGCCAAAGAGGCCCTGGTGTCGCTGACCTGTCCTCAACGCCAGGTTCACCCAAGGCTGTGCCCCCACGTCACCTGCTCATCATGTGTGCACGTGGCGTGCGCGCGCACTCGCAGGCCTGCTGGTGCTGGGCGTGACCGTGGTGCTGCTCAGTGAGCTCCGCAACCTCGTCATCCTCGTCATCACCACCGTGCGCGCGCACCGCCTGCGCCGCTCCGCTGCGCTGTCCACTGGCCATGGCAGGGCGGGCGGCGCGCAGCCGCACGCGGCCACCTTCCCCCGCACCGTCAGCTACAACCCTCTGGCCAAGCGCCAGGCTGACTCCGGCCTGCACGACTGATTGATCACCGCATCCTGTCAAGTTGTACTACTAGTAGCCTGCCGCATGCACCCGTAACGACGCGACTCTGCTGCAAGACGTCCTGCCAGTCCAACTTTGCACGCACTTTTACACATTTGCCGTACTGCAAGCGCACGGCACTGCAAGTCCCAAGTGGAAGCATGTCCGACTATGTGTCGTGGTGGCAGGCACGCGCACCCAGCAACGTACTCCAGCGGAGAGAAAAACGCATCATGCGTGGATCAGCTCCTGCACCAGCGGGCTTGTAGTGCGCCGTCGCCAGCGTGGTTGCGGGCCCCGGCGGGATCCCATGAATCATCATCCCCGTCGGTCTAACCGTCCTGCCCAGCGCACCTGCGGCACGCCCCGCTGCGGTACTGAAAGCAGGCCCCTCGCCCACACACCAGCAACCGAGGGCCACTAACCCGACAGTCTGAGCCAAAGTCCACGAGTTCAGTCCAAACGTGTTCACTGCTAAAGTCACAAGCAGCAGCGTGCCCTACGAACACGAGTCTGTCAGCCTGCCTACGTCAAAGCATGCACTGGAATTCCTCGCGTTCATGTCCTCCGTTCCTACGGTGCCTGCAATCTTCCCGTCCCTGCCTCCTGGGCGACTAGTACTAGTCATGCTAGCAGCACTGCCACAAATAAGAGAAAAGCCAAGCCTACGCGTCTGCCCCAGCCACCAGGTCTGGCGCCATGCAAGAGCCCCCACAAGAGCTCACCACCTGCTGCAATCCCCCCGCTGCCCCCCCGCTGCTGCCCGCCTGGCCCTGCGCCGCCCCCGCGCCCCCCGTCCCGCCAGTGGCCCCAAGGCCAAAGAGCTCGTGGATGGCCAGTGCCAGCTGCTTGCCCATGTCCAGGTACCCCTCGATGGTGTTTGTGATGTGCACGGGCGGGGCGGGCGGCTGGCCGGGCGCGGAGATGGTGACGGCGTCGGGTGCGGAGTGGAAGAAGGACACCTCGAGGGTGTAGCTGAGTGCCTCGGGGACCAGGGCGCCCACCTGGGGGCACGCGTGGGGCGGACAGGAGTGGGAGAGCGGGTGGGTGGGCTGGGGCCGGCAGCTAGGGTTGGCTGCCCCAGTGCCAGCTTTGGAAACAGGGCAGAAGTGCCTCGGTGGCAGCTAGGATTGTCTGCCCCAGCGCGAGGTTTGGGGCTGTAAGGGTGCAAGGGCTGTAAGGGTGCAAGGGCTGTAAACGCCTTGGTTGCGCAAAGGCCTCCCCAGAAGCAAGGTGGAAGCAACCGTGCCCCCATGACGCACCGCTCTGCGGGCGCAGCCGGCCTTGACCTTTTCGTCGTCAAACACGCAGCTGGAGAGGCTGAAGCCGGGCATCAGCGCCTCAAGCAGCCTGCAGGCGTACATATGTGCGCCAAGCGCACGATGCTCACACCGTTTTGTTGTTGCATGCCATCAGCCGGGTCTGGCTGTTCGGGTTTCATGCATGGTGCGGGGCCCTGCCTCCCCTGGACAAGCACCACCAACCAAGCACCCTAGCACCACCAACCAAGCACCCTAGCACCACCAACCAAGCACCCTAGCTCACCACCCAAGCACCCTTATATCTCACCACTTAAGCGCCCTACAGCACACTCACCTGGGTAGGCGCACCACGCGCTCCAGTGCCGCCTGCATGGCCTGAGCAGCCTCAGCCCTGCTGTCCCCGGCCCCTGCTGACGAGGTGGTGGAGGGAGCCGTCGGCCGGTTGCAAAACATGAAGGACGTGCGGCTGGTGGAGTGCGCGTGCACGTCGATGAAGAGCTCCACCTGCGGAGGGCCGTTCCCAAACGGGGAAACGGCAGTGAGTGAGGCACCTTGCGCGCTTGCTGTTCTAGACCCAAAGGTGACACCAAGCATGCATCGCATGGCCGCATGGCGACGCTCGACATTCCACCTGCCGTGCCCAGCGCCGCATCGGCGACGGCTGCTGCAAGACAACAACTACGACCACAACCACGACCACAACCACAACGACGTGCCCTGGAAGTGATGAACCTTGAGCGCACCCCACAGCCGCCTCAAGCTGACCCAAGGCGCGTCGCAGCGTGCCCTACAGCACCTGGGAGAGCCCTACCGACCCCCGAAACCCTACCTAGAAGTCAGATATTGGCAAGTGGGGCTCAGGTATTGGCAAGTCAGGGGCCTGCAGTGCCTTGAGCCCTACCTGGAAGTCAGGCATTCGCAAGGTTTCGCAAGTCAGCAGCCCTAGCAACCCCCGAAACCCTACCTGGAAGTCAGGGCTGGCCTGGTAGGCGGACAGCAGGTCCATCTGGCTGTAGAGCGCGGGCAGGCTGCCCCCCGGCGTGCCGGCGCCAACCATCCACATGCGGTTGAGGTCCACGCCGTTGGAGTCGCACCGGTAGTTGCCTGCAAAGGCAACAACAATGACACCGCAGCAATGCTCAGCGTTCGCGCCTACGTCATGCTGCTTGATGATCACGCTTGACAGCCCCCGCTCTTTGTGGTGAAGGCGCGCATCACAACAACTCGCCGCGCCCTGCCAAATCATCATCATCATTGCATGGCGTTCACGACAGGTGTCATGATGCTGCAGCCGTCACAAAAGGTCGCCAGGCAGGCCTCGCCCTGCCAAATGATCAAATGTGAGTGATCACGTGCTGCTGCATCCTCACCAAGCCTGACCTCACCGAGAAAGACCCCGTCAGGGTTGAGCATGGGCGTGATGAGGAAGGTGAGGTTGCTGCGTAGGCGCCCCGCCTCCGGCTCGCTGCTCAGCAGGTAGCTGATGAAGCCCTGCACCACCAGGGCACACACGGGGCACACACCTGTCACTCAAACGGGGCTTGCGAGTCACAATTGTGACTCAGACTTGTTTTCCAGACTTTGTCCCTCATATTGTCACCCAGATTGTTCGGAGAGCAAGACTACCCATCACCCCAGCACCAAGATATTGTTGCATTGCAAGGCCCAATTCTTCCCACCCGCACCCACTCACCTGCACGACAAAGGACGCTGGCGTCTCGCCCGGGTGCACACGGCTCGTCACGCACACCACCCGCCGGCGCTGCTGCTGCTGCTGTGCTTGCTGCGGTGGCTGCTGTTGCGGCAGCGCCTGTTGCGGCAGCCCCTGCAACTTGCTAAGACTCCCGCTGCCCGTCTGCCCATCCGCCGACGCTGCATTCACAGGTAAAGGCAAGGGCTCGCCAGCAGCAACAGTGCCTGTGCTGCTGGGCCGTGCAGGCACTGTCAAGCTGCTGCTGACCGCGACCGTCCCTGAATCAGCGCCACAAGTAGCATTGCCAGGTGTACCGCCTGTGCCGGCTCCACTGCAAGGTTGCTGCGGGGACGGCAGCCGCGCCGCTGCCGCCGTCACTGCGCTACCGCTGCTGCTGCTTGCCACGGCAATGGCTGCGCCATTGCTGCTGCTTGCCACGGCAATGGCAGCGCCGTTGCTGCTGCTTGTCACGCCAATGGCTGCACCGTTGCTGCTGGCAGGGCTCCGCCGTGGCGCCTGCTGCTGCTGCTGCTGCTGCTGCTGCTGCTGTGGGGGGCGGGGTGGGGGCTGGAGGGCGGTTGCGAGCGGGCAGGGGTGCATGGGCTCAGCCACACAGAGCAGGTCCACCTTGCGGAGCTGCAGCGTGCGGGCCAGCAGCTGTCGCCTGCGCGTGCAGGAGGACGCGCACCAACTGGCCAACGTACGACGTAAAACGCGCTGGTGTGGCTGCGCAGCAGGCTGAACAGGCATTCCAATCACTGCAAGTGTGTAAGCGTGAGCCCGATGCCCTCCCACCATCATCCTTCACCTGCAAAAGGGCAGGTTGAGCCGCTCCAGGAAGTGCAGCTCGCACTGCAGGGCCGTGTAGGTGAAGGGGAAGGAGAAGGCGAACTCGTACCTGTGAGAAGGCACGGCGACGCGTTTCAAATGGGTGCACCATTCAGCAGCAACAGCCAGGGCGACGAGCTCGCGCTGCCGGCGTTGCAAGGATGGCTGGGGTGGTATGGACGCGCTTTGGTGTGTTCTGCCTGCTGCATGTCATGTACTCCTTGACCAGTTAGATGGAGCAGAGGGGGTCCACTCCAGGAGCTGCTGCATTCTTATCTTCAAATCTCAAAAAACGCTGCATCAGAGGGGGACCGCTGGCTGCGCCGGCCGCTCACGTGTCTGCTGGGTCGTCAAAGACGAAGGCAAAGGAGAGCAGGTAGGACTTGGACGCCTTGGAGGACTTGTAGTAAAACGTGTTGCGCGTTGGCACGCGGCACCACTGCGGCCTGGACGCAGACCTGCGCACCACCACAGCGCGCACTCAGTGTGCTGGTCGCCTGTCCTCAGCGCAGTTCGTGCACGCCTGTGCCTCATGTGACCTGCCTGCTATGCGAAGCTGCCCGGCTGACGGCAACATGCAACATGCAACGACACGATTCAGCGTGCCAAGTGGGAGGGGCCAGACCTGCTCAAGGGCGGAGGCGTCTGACACAGTGGGGGCAGCTGAGGTAGTCAGAGCGGCAAACGCAATGTTAGGCGCACATTGACAAGTCTTTGGTGGTTCTAGAGGCTGCTGTGGGGGTCGGCCCGGCTGTTGGGACCACTACATTGAATGGTGGCCGAAAGGTCACCACAACGCGTGTTTGCCATGGCGCGATTGCTGACCTGACGACGTGCGTCATGCCGTGCCTGAAGAGCGACTTGGTCTTGCTCAGGTTCATGACAGTGAACACCACACACACTGACCTGACGACGGGCGTCATGCCGTGCCTGAAGAGCGACTTGGTCTTGCTCAGGTTCATGACGGTGAACACCACCTGTTGGCCAACGTGCGCGTTGCTCACGCAGAAGCGGAACCACAGCCGGTACCTGCAGGCACGGCGGGTGCGGCGGTTGTTGTCGTTGCTGTTGCATGGCATCAGCCGGGGCGGCTGTTTGGGTATGAAGCAGATAATGAGGTTGTACAACATTGGCAACGCGTATAATAAGGATTCGCAACGTGTGCTCTGCTTGCGGTGCTGTCAACGCTTGCCTGACTGGCTGACGCAGCCCAGGCGGCACTCAAGCCACCCTTTAAAGTAGCTGCGCCTCTCCGTAGCTGCAGCTCTGCTGGCGATGGCTGTGTGCTGCCAGTGCATGGTGCAAGCCCCCCCTCACTCACTTGGGGTTGTTGGAGTCGGCGCGCAGCGTCAGCTCGTACTCCATGCTGTCTGGACACTTTTTGACCATGGCCAGGTTGCCGCCCTGCACGCATGCGCACATCAGGTGGAGCCAGGACAACCGTGGCCAGCACATGTGGAGGCACAACGGTGTGTAGAATGAAGGGAAAAAAAATCCCTTCTCTTGTCTTCCGCCCGTCTGCCCGCCCCACGTGGCCATGAGCACACCGCAAGTACCGCAAGTACAGCAGAGCCAGCGCTGCTACGACCCCAAGCACCACCAGCACTCCCTCAACCATCCATTGCTCCCAGTGCGCCACACGCACCTCAAAGTCGCTGTCAAACATGAGCTCCCCAGCCAGCGGCTTGTCCCTCAGTGCGCCCCCCAGGGCACCCGGCGCCCAGCCCTGGGACGGCAACTCATCGCTGGCAAAGTGCTGCACGCCCGCCTCGAGCAGCGCACGGTGCGTGAACACCACCGGCTGCTGCTGCTGCTGCTGTGCGTGCTGCAGCAGCCCAGTCAGTGGCGGCGGCGTGCTGGAGCGCGAACCCCCCGCCTCCCCCGCCGTGCCTTGGGAAGCCACAGCCTTGCTTCCAGGGCCGCCAAGAGGGGCCTGTTGCAGGGCGCTGATGCCTGAGGTGTAGGCAGTGGCGGCAGCTGATGCAGGGGGGCGTGCTAGCGGGCCGGGTGCAGACATGGAGTGGCGGAGGGACCGCCCGGTGCCTCCCGCACCCAGCGCGTAGGGCGCGGCGGTGGGACGCTGAGGGAAGACGCCCCACGGCTGAGGTGGTGGCGTGGCGGACAGGTGCCTGCCGGCGCCCGCCGCTGTGCTGGCCGCCCTGCCGCCGCCACCACCACCGGTGGCGCGCAGCAGCGCCGCTGTGTGCGCGTCCAGGAGGGCCGTTTCGGAGCTTCCCTTGTCCTCGTGGATGGTCAGGCCACTGGCGTTGATGTACTGCCGCTGTTGCAGCTGCTGCGGCTGCTGGCTGTCTGGGTCAGCAGCGCCCTGGTCGGCGGTGAGGTGCTCCTCCCCCGTAGTCATGTCTGCTGCATTGGTTTGGGCTTCGCTTTGCCAGGTGCGGGTGGAGGTGGCGGCGGCGAGGGCGGCAGCAGTGGGCAGCTTGCGGTGCACACCAAAGGACGTGCCGAGTGCGGCAGGCATGGATGGGTCGAGGGCGTAGGTGCGCTTGGACGCTGCTGCTGCTGCTGCTGCTGCTGGGGGCTTGGACGCAGTGGCGGATGTGCCGCAGGTGGCGAAAGGTGGCACGGAGGAGATGGGCGGCAGGAGCAGGGTGTGCTGGCGGATCTGGGGGGTGAGTAAGGTCCCCACGGTGGTGGTGCGGGGTGCGGTTGGCGGTTGCTGTCCGTCGGCGGGCGCGTCCGGCAGGGCGACGTCACTGAGCTTGTCTGACTGCTGCTGCTGCTGCTGAGCGGCTGTGAGCGGCTGGGTCCTGAGCTTGTTCATGGTGAGGATGTCGTTGAACCCGCCAGCTTGCTGCTGCGTGGGCGTGGCGCCGATGGCGCGCATGTCGCCAGCCGCGCCGCGCTTGGGCCCGGCCACCAGCTTGCCACGCCTGGACCACCCTGGACCACCAGCACCTCCTGTCTGCTCCGCCATTGCTGCAAGGTGCTAGCGCTGCTCCTGTTGCCCCGAGCAGACGAGGTACGAGGCAGGCCAAGACTGCGCAGCTCCTCGGCTCAGCTGCTGCTACATGTCCTTTCCCTGCTGCGATCGGGTGCTCACGTTCGCGCGTTCCACGATCCGCATGACATTCGGGGCTTGGATGCGGAGTGTGGGCAAAGCGATCGCTACGAGCAAGCAGCCAGTCGCCTGCAGCACTTGCCCAGCTCCC
The DNA here is from genome assembly GCA_004335735.1 of Chlorella sp. KRBP. Classification (NCBI taxonomy): domain Eukaryota; kingdom Viridiplantae; phylum Chlorophyta; class Trebouxiophyceae; order Chlorellales; family Chlorellaceae; genus Chlorella; species Chlorella sp. KRBP. Next base: position 10,710 of record QAXK01001824.1, read on the forward strand.
CCTGTAGCTGCAGCTGAGGCGGGAGTGCGTTGCACTCGCTGGAGAGTGCCGTGCGCGCAGGCTGCGATTCACCTCTCTCTGATGCGGCCATCGCTGCTGCGCCACGCGGGGCGTGCACTGGTGGCCGATGCGCGCTGCCAGCTTGCGATCGCCGCAGCAGGAGGCTCGCCATCGCCCCAGCACGATGCGCGCAGCACAGGTGTAGCAGCGGCTGCAGCGACACTCCAACCTCATCTGCAACCGTGCTTCACCACAGCTAGCCCGGCATCCGCGCCAATGGGGATGGCGGCATGGGCAGGCGCGCAGCTGAGCCACCGGCACCCAGCACGCAGCACCGCGTGTTCCACTGCAAGCAGCTGGCCAGCGTCTCTCACAGCTGCAGCGTCTCTCACAGCTGCAGCTGCAGCGCCTCAGGCACGCTGCTACGCCAGCCTGACGTCTGTGAGCGAGGACAGCGACGAGCGGCCGGAGAACCGCGCCACCACGCCGTGGGTGCGCCAGGTCATCAGCGGCGTGGACCTCATGCGTAATCCAAAGTTCAACAAGGGACTCAGCTTCTCCGACTCTGAGCGCGACCGGCTCTACCTGCGGGGCCTGCTGCCGCCCGTCACCCTTAGCCAGGAGGTGCAGCTGGAGCGCACGATGCACAACATCCGCAGCAAGGCCACCGCGCTCGAAAAGTACATGTACCTGCAGAACCTGCAGGTGCGTGGGCGAGGTGCCCTTGTCATGGGGTGGTGATGGTGTTGGCGGAGGTGGTGCAGGTGGTGGTGCTGGGACAGTGAGGCAGCTGCTCGACAGCTCCTTCACGAGTGCACAGCCTGTGGGAAGTGCTGGGTAGCAGCCCGCGCAATGTGAAGTTAAGTGGGGACCGCATGTGCTGGGTGGCTATGACGTGCACTGCCAGCTGGTTTCCGTGCGCCAGCCTGCACAGATGTGTTTCGAGGGGGGCGGCAGTTTGGTCCTACTGTACCATTGATGTGCACCCACGCTCACCACCATCTGCGTGACTGCTTGTGCTGGCGCTGCTTCAGGAGCGCAACGAGCGGCTGTTCTACCGCGTGCTGTGCGACAACTTTGAGGAGCTGCTGCCCGTGGTCAGCGCGCCCGTGGTCAGGGAGTCATGCAAGTGAGCGGCGCGACAACTGTCGCAAGAGGCACAGTGGCGGTTGATGTTCCTGATGTTGTTTTTCGGCCGTGGTGGTCGTTTGCCTGTGCGTTTGCCTGTGGCGAGGCAGGAGGTCGGTTGTGGCCAGCCCACCTGCACGTCGCTTGCACGTGCACTTGATGCACGTGCACCTGATGCTGAGGTGCTCACGGGTGTTGTGGTGCAGGCGGTACGGTCTCATGTTCAAGAGCGTGCCTCGCGCCCTCTTCATCACACTGGAGGACCGGGGGCGCGTGTTCCGCATCCTCAAGAACTGGCCCGAGCGCAACGTCAGGCTGGTACGTCGTGGTGGTGGTGGTGGTGGTGGTGGTGGTGGTGGTGGTGTGCTGGCCCAAGCGCAACATCAAGCTGGTGCGTGAGGGAGGAGCTCCCTAGCTATCACCTGCACCCCGGTCGGCGTGATGCTGTTGTTGTTGCTGCTGCTTTTGCATGAGGCCCATTGCCAAGGTGGCGAGTGGCAGGGAGAGCCACGCAGGACGGTAGGGCGATGTCACATTACACCGAGGAGGTGCAGGCACACAGATGTCGCAGCGACCTGCCTGCTATGCCAAGCATCCACGCCCGGCTGACGGCAGCGTGCAACGATACGAAACGAAAGATGTGCAAGCCGTGGTGCCCATGGTGGTGCGTCGGTTGCAGGTGGTGGTGACTGACGGGGAGCGTACGGGCGCTGCGGGCGACCTGGGCGTGCAGGCAGTGGGCGTGCCCATCAAGTGAGTGGGAGGAGCAAG
>QAXK01001829.1:0-16183 GCA_004335735.1 Chlorella sp. KRBP
GCACTGCTGATCACCACCACCCACCCACCCACCACCACCACCACCACCACTACCACCACCACCACCACCACCACAAATATGGTGTGCGTGCTGCTTGCGCCACCGCCCCACTGTCCCACAATGCAAGCAGTCTCCTGGGGCGCACACTAAACAAGACGCGCACCAGGTGTGATGAGGCGTGGAAGACGGTGGCGTGGAAGAGCTGTGGGTCCTGCACCCACACGCCGCCCTCGGGCACGGCTGGCAGCAGCAGCTTGGTCACCTGCACACACACCATGGGGGTGACCGTGCTGAGGGCTTGACATCTGGTGTGCAGCCACGTCTGGCAAAAGGATGGCCCACCGTGCGCCACACAAGGGAGTGTGAGAGAAGGGAAGGAAAGAGTGGTTCATGGCACATAAACAGCTCAGGAGACGTCAGCAGCAGCTTGGTCACCTCACCTGCTGCCCAATGTGCCAGGAGGCCCGGGAGTCCAGTAGCGGGAGGATGACGGCACGCACCGGCACCTGCGGGCACACGCACATGCAGGCTCTGCCATAGTCTGCCCTGAGCCATGCACGCCTACAGCCTGACCAGCAAGCTGGGCCACCCATCCACCCCCAGCGGTGGCCTTGGTTCTCTGTTGCTTCTCTCGGCTTAAAAAGTGGTCTGTTGCTTCTCTGTGATGCCCACACGAACCTGCAGCGGCTTAAGCACGGGCTCAATGGTGACGCCCGGCGCCCTGGGCCCCACCAGGCTGAGTCGTCGCCGCCGCTGCTCCGGCGGCAGCACGGTGATGTGGAAGAGGTCGTCCTGCTTGAGGCCCTGCGTGATGACGCCTCCCAGGGCCAGCCCCTTGGACTCCACGTCCTCTGCCATGCGCTGGTACAGGGCGTGGCGCTGCGTGGTGTACATGCTGACCTGCACGCCGCCCAGCCCGTCCACGTCCTCTGCGAACGCAACGTGCAAGGTGCGCCGCTCGACTCCTTGTGCGATGCGCCAGGTGAATGAAAACAGCCTCGGTGAGCACTGTGCACTATGCACTCTAAGCCAATGGGAGTGCACTGGCACGGACCTGGGAGCACGCCCAGTGCGGACAGGCGAGCGGCGCACGTGGGCAGCGCCATGATGTCCCCTTGCGACCTGCCCCAGGTCCGCTGCATCACCACGCCTCGGAGGTAGTGCGCGCCTGCGTTTGGTGCAGGCGTTGGCGTGAGCTGCTGAGCCAACGCCAGGTGCGGCAGAGCAGGGACGGCACAAGGAGCAGCTCTCGCACCCAGGTAGACGACGAGCGCCGCGATCGTCAGCACGAGGAGCACGGCATTGCGGCGGAGCCCACGCAGCGGCCCGCGCCCGTGGTGCCGAGCGTGGCCCGTGGGGTGCATCCTGCTCCTGCTGCCGTGCGCTCAAGCACAGGTCGGCCGCATCAGCCCCAGGAGAGCTGCTGCCGCATCGCAGTGCGGGCTCCTAGACGCTGATGTGGCTGAAGCTGACGCTCAGGGCCCCTGGGCGGACGGGTTGAGGCAGGCGCGTCCCGCAACTGCCGCCGCTCAGCTGTCCTCTGCTGAGCTGTGGCTCCTCTGACTGCTAGGATTGTGTATCGTCGAGGCAATTGCCCAGGAGGGAATGCAAGGCACGAAGGCGCGGGCGCGCGGTGGACGAAACATGCATGCGGAGGCGCGGGGAGGTCGCCGCAGGAGTCAGCCGGCTCTCAGCGGTCATCGTACGATCCACCCCGGTCGTCATCTGCACACCAAGGCACGCGCACGCCGAGGCTTGGCTGGAGAGCACACTCAATACGTCACGTCTGCGTGGCTGTCTCTCTCTCCCCACAAATGTTCCCAAGCGCCTGTATGCACCAGACAGGCAAGCAGCAGGGGCACGCACCGCCCCACTCTCCACACACTCACCCCAGCCGCCAGCTCGCCGCTTCCTCGACATTGGCTCCCGCGTCATCGGCTCCCTCGTCATCGGTTCCCTCGCCATGGGCGCCGGCGCCGGCCCCCTCCCACCCTCGTACCGCTCCCTCTCATGATACCACTCCGGCGGCGGGGGAGCCATGTAGTCCGGCGGGGGCGGCCCCCTTCCGTCCGCGTATGGCGGGGGGAGGTCCCTAGGGTCTCGGCCAGGCCCTGCCTCATGCGGGTGGTGGTAGGGGTGGTAGGGTGGCGCGTGGTCGTAATCGTATGGGTCACCTGGGCCGGGAGGGGGGTAGTAGGGGTGGCCATCATGGTGAGGGGGAGGGGGCCCGTGGTGGAGGTCGTCGGGGGGTAGCCCGCCTCTGCAGGGTGGGGGACAACCGGATGATGCGGAGGGGCGGAGTGAGGGCGGAGGGAGCAGAGCACGTGTGGTGGAGCGCAGGAGTGGCAGGTGTGGCTGTCGTGGCTGCAACGGCAGAACTGCGCTTCTGCTGTGTTGCTGTTGTGCATGGTGTGTGAGAGCCGGCACCAAGGTGCACGACGACGAGCCGGCTCCGCCCACTGCCGCACCTGCAACCTCACCCTCGCCCTCCCCATGACCCTAACCTAAGCCCTCACCCTCACCTTGCTGCCATGCCCACAATCTGCGGCACAGCCACCCCGTCCTCCCCGCTGGGCACGTTGCCCACGTCCAGGTCAGCACACACGCGCGCCATGGCTGCGGCACTCAGGTCCCCGTACACAACCACGTCCATGACCGAGTCCACGGGGACCAGGGGCCCCTCCACCGCCTGCAGGCACCATGGCAGACCCACAGCTGTTGACCACCGAGTGTACAGGGACCGGTGGAGCGTCTACAGGCCCTCCACCGCCTGCAGGCACACGCCAGGTGGGGCGTGGGTGGTGAGCAGGTGCGGCAGTGGTGGTAAGGCAGGCTGCAGGAGCCTCCCCAGCCTCACCAGCCTCAACATCAAGCAGAGCTCCACTCCACAGACCTAACAAGTGCCCCCTGCCCGCCTGTCCTGCTGCAAGCAAACGCCACGCACGGCCACTCCATGGCAGTTGCACGCACCATGGCTGGTGGCAGTTGGTTGATGAGGTACTCAATCATATCAGGCGGTCCCGCCGGCCCCTCCTCCTCCGGCCCCAACAACACCGGACCACCCCTCCGCCCCCTCCCCGGCGGACCAGAGCCATCACGCTCCATGGAGCTCTCCCTCTCACGCTCACGGTAGCTGCCGCCCCACCCGCCGCGCCCCCCGCCCCCGCCTCCGCCCCCGCGCTCCCAGTCGCCGCCTCGGTCCCGGTCCCGGTCACGCTCCCAGTCCCACCCGCGCTCGCGTGGCCCTCCGGGTGGGCCGCTGAAGCCGTTGGCACGCTCGCGTGGCCCGGGGCCGAACCCGCCGTGGGACCCAGGACCCTGCATGCAATTGCACGCACGCAGCGTTCGCAGTGGCCTGCCTGCTATGCTTATCCAAGCAGACATGCCCGCTGACGGCAACATGCAACGAAACGAAACACACGCAGGCGCACCGCCCCCACGGTTCCAGGTGATGCTTGCTCACCGCCTCGTGATGCAGTTAAGCACAGCAACGCGCGGCGACAGGGACATGGTCAGAAGCTGCAAACCACCCAGTCCAGGGCCAACTGAAGTGTCCACCAGGTGCATACAGTCCACACGGTCCGCAGCAAGCCAGCACCCGTGCCACAGACTGGTTGCGGTTCGTGACCTATTGCACCTCATGTACGTGGCCCATGTACTAGCTCGTCCACATTGTAAGCCCCTGTCACAGTGTGACAAGCCGCCTCATCGTCCACAGCTCTCACCTCATCGTCACCTTGCCCACCGCCACCGCCACCCACGCCGCCACCACCACCAGCGGCGGGCAGTCCTGCCGCCATGCGCAGGTACCGCACCAGCTGAGGTTCACAGGGCAGCAGGTCGTCCAGGGCGAACTTGCACACGGCCACCTGCAGCGTGGCCAGCGCGGGGCGGGCGGGCGGCGGCGTGCCGGCGGGGAGCGCGCCTGGCTCTGCGGCCTCGGACAGGGCCTTGCGCATGCGCTCCTCGACCTGCACGGAGCGACGCGCGTGCGGACGCACACAGGGGAAGTCGAGAGTTGGCGGCCACGCAGTGTGAGCCCACTGTGTTGTTGAGATAGCCCGCCGACGCCAGCTCAGTCACTTGCTCTCACCCAACATACAGTGCACTGTGGAGCTTGCAGTGCTGTATGCACATCTGTACAGATGCGAGTCGAGGCTCGTTACGTTACCCACAGCGTGGGACCACCACTACCAGCAGGAGGCTCATTCGTCACGTTACCTGCAGCGAGGCGGTGAGGTTGCCCTGCTGCGCCTCTAGCACCGCGTAGGCCCTCCACAGCTCCACCAGCGCTGCAGAGCCGCTCTCAGACAGGCAGCGCTCGTACAGAGCCCGCGCGTTGTCCACGTCACCCACCTCTGCGCCACATGCACACACGCACACATGATGATGATGATGATGATGATGATGACGCAAACACCAGAGGCGCTGTGTAGTGCACACTTGACACCTAGTGAGGCATCATTCACCCCACTCGGTGTACTCCTTGCCCCTTCACAACATCTCCGGCTGCGGTAAGGTCCGGTTCCTGTCTGCGCACCAAGCAGGCGGCCTGTTTTGGCTTGTCCGCTGTGAGCCCCACTCTCCCACAGCATGCACATGCCGTGCTTCACTGACTTGTCCCTCTCCCGCAGCCAAGGCATGCCTGCCGCATCTGGCAGAGTCCGATTTCGGATACCCACAGTACCTGTTCTGATGCCTCCCGTGTGAGCACGCCTCACCTGAGAGGAAGGAGGCGTACGAGGTGATGAAGGACGGGTCGCGCAGGAGGCGGGGGTCCTCCAAGCCCTGCATGCATGGGGGCCAGGGCACGCGCGCAATACTCAACACCTCTCCTTCTCCACACCCCGCAATGTTTTCGGCGGCGGAGAGGCGGTGCCTGTTTGCTGGTTTGCACCCGCTGCACACCCACACCCACAAAGGGGTGCGTGTCTGGCGATCTTTTGCGACGGCTGCAGCATCATGACACCTGTCGTGAACAACATGCATTGATGATGGGGTGCATGCATCCCGTGCTTTGATGGTTGCCAAACCAGGCGCCTCACCAGCTCGTAGATGCGGCAGGCCACCGCCGGGCTGGTGCGGTCGTGCAGCCACTCTAGCCGCGCCATGCTGCTGTAGAGCTGCCAGCCGTTGGGCGGCCGGCGCGCCTCTGTGCAGCAGTGGGATCATCAAGGCAAGCAAGGCACCATCGGCTTGACCATCAGTCAGCGAGGCAGTATCACTGTCAGCAGCACCGGCCCGCATCAGAAGCGTCCCCATCACAGCCAATCTACTGGATGCTCGGTGAGGAGCTAGATTGAACGCAAGGTGTAGTGATGATGCGTGACAGAGCGCCAAGAGCATCCAAGTGTCGCGGGGCGTCCAGAGCAGGCGGGCGCACCTGGGGGGCTGTCTTGCGCGCCCTCTGGTGGGTGGAGCGGCGCGAGGGATATGCTGCGTTGGTGCCACCGGTGCGCACGGAGGAAGGCCTGCGACCAAGCACACACTCGTCAGCAACGGCCACAGCACAAGAGTCAGCGCGCCACAAACAGCAGAACTGAGCTAAACTGTAGCTCATCTGTAGCTGCAGCTATCAAGCTACATCCGGCGTAGCCCGCTCTGGAAACGAGTGGGCCCACAGTTTACAGGCACAGCTGCGTGTGCCGCCTGCAGTCCAAACGGCGCAGCATGCGCGGCGTGGGTGCAATCACACTTGCCTGCACCCCCACTATCCCACCCGCCCCCCAGCATCCCACCCGCACCTGTCTTGACGAAGGCGCGCCCGTGGTGCGTCGCAAGAACCGGACATACTGCATCCACAGCAGCGTGCCCTGGTCCCCGCCAAACCCCGAGGGTTGAGCCTCCCCCGCGGACGGTGGGGGCGCGATCTCTGGGGGCTGGTCGGGGGCGGCGCTGGCGGAGGGAGGTGCAGGGGGCACCTCGCGCTCGAGCAGCTCTGCCATGACTTCATACGTCTGCAGCGGCACAACAGCACACCATGGCATTCATCAGATGCAAAGACGGTGGACTGGGGCCCTGCACCATGATGCCACCTCAACAGCCCTCACACTTTTCGCGCTCACACTGCACGTGTCCCTGCGGACTGCGGGAGGTGTCCAAAACAGGCCGAAACCAAGCTGGCCTCACAGCGGTCACATGCCTAGTGCCACGTACAGGCAATGCCCGATGCAAGCACCGACAACCTGCACTGCAAACACCACCCCGCACCTGCTTAGCGTCCGCCAGCATGCCGTGCCGTTCCTGCAGCTCTGCCTGCGCCAGCCGCAGCAGCCCACACCCTGGCAGGGCTTGCACGGCCTTGGCCATGACGGCGAGGGCCGCCTTCTCGCCCAGGACCGCCAGCTGGCTGCCTGCGTACTGGAGCCACACCTGTGGTGGCATCAGCAGCAGCAGGAGGCACCCTGGCGCTCTCTAGCCATCCAAGAGACAGCAGAGCGCATGGGGCGTTGGCTGAAGGGGTGGAGAAGCCGTTGTGGCGTGTGCCGGCTCGTCATGAGTCACCCGCACCCTCCACATAAGCGCACCTCTGGGCAGTGCCGCAGCACGGTGATGGCTTGACCATAGGCCAGGCTGATGCGGTTGGCCAGCAGCGGCGAGTCGTTCTCCAGCCTCTGCAACCACACACACACACACACACTTGTGCCCTCAGCCTGTTGACGGCCACCTTGAGTCGCTCAGGTTGCTGCGCAACACCCGTAGTTGGGCTCCGGCCCCGCCGGGGCGCCCAAACAGATGCAAACATCGACACACACACACCCTGGCGCCGCAATCAACGCGTTCGCCAGGGGTCCTGCTGGCCCAGGGGCGCTGCGTTGAGCTCTGCTGATGTGGGCAGTGAGTAGGCTGGCACTCCACTGTGGTGGATCCCTTTGCGCACCTGTGGGTTGGAGAGCTCGTAGTCAATGTACTGCTGCCACAAGTCCACCTGCTCCAGCGGCAACCCATCCGGCACTGCACGCACACCATCGTGGACAGGGTCGAAGCGGGCAGGCAAGGCAAACCGTTGTGCTGCTTGTGCAGCCACCATGAGCAAGCGCACAGGTCAAACACAGCGTCACGCACTGGCCGCTGGAACAGCGGTTTGGGCTCCACGAGCCCTGTGTTTGCTTGCATGCGCTCTGGATGTCTCAAAACTGGGCCCAGAGAACCGTGCGCTGGCAGGCTCACCTGGTGGTAGCGGCAGCATGCCCATGTGGATGCGCTCCAGCTTGCGCCTGCGCTCGCGCTGCACGTTGCGCGCCTGCTGGTAACGCGGCCGCCACTCGTCCAGCATCTGCAGCATAGCACAGCACCGCACAGCACAGCACAGCAGGTGCAACCCATCGTGCACGACTGTACGTTGCACAGCGCACAGGCGGCCGTGCACGTAAGGCTCTTGGCGCACCCCCACCAAGGCCCGCATGCGCACGCTGTCATCCTCGTACCTTTTTGCCCAGCTGCTTGTCCAGCTTGCCCTCCCACGTCTCGTAGCTGCGCCACAGGCCCTCAATCATGTTGCACGGCACCAGCACCGCCCGCTGGTACACACGCCTGCACGCACACACGCACACACACCACCATTAGCAGCACACACACCCTTGTCACCACTCGTTGCAGCTGCAGCGCCCCCTAACTGCGTCTGCGGGGCTGACATTCAAGCCTGTGCCAGCACCGCCGCCCTGCTTCCCACACTGCCGCCGAATGTTCCACCCTGGCACCTGGCAACATTGCAGGCGCCACAGCAATGCCCTTCCCCATCAGTGTCACCTGATGACGGGCGTCCTGGCCGCCTCCTCCTGCCCCTGCAGCGCGTCTGGGAAGAGCGCAGAGAAGGCCTCGCTGCCGGGCTTGGGCGCCTGCAGGAAGTCGAGGTACTCTGTCCACAGGGGCCCGGCGGTCAGGTCCTGGCCCACCAACTCCAGGCTGAACTCGTACGCCTGGCGCAGCTCAAGCAGGCCCTGCATGCCCTTGCCGTCGTTCATGCGCTTGATAAACCTGCAGGCCAGTTGTGTCGCATCACACGAAACATGGTTGTTCATGTGGCCGGTTTGCACGCTGGCAGAGCAGCCAGCTGGCGGTGAGGTGAGGTGGGCACGGGTGCTGCTGGCTGTTGCTGCTGTACGTGTCTTAGCACACTGTGCCCACTGGCAGCATCTGAGTGATGGGGAGCGCTGTGGAGGTGTGCTGTGCCGGGTGTGCTAGTGGCGCGTTAGCCGCCTGTTCCACGCCCACTCCCGCCCGATGAAGCGTGCCACCACTGCCTCACTCCCCCCTGGTGCATGGCTCACTTGAGGTAGAGCTGATGCAGCTCCACGGTGGGGCAGTTGAGCAGGCAGCGGGAGAAGAGCGGCTTGACCTCATCTGGAACCCGCGTGGGCGTCATCTCCAGCTCAATGTACCGCGCCCACACAGAGCTCTGCACATTGCATCGGCCCCCACCGCAAGGCACGCTTGCACCCCTGTGCGCATGCGCTTGCTGCGGCTGCGGCTGCCCCACGCGTCCCCTGGTGGTGCTGCCCGGTGCTGCCGGGTAGCTACTCTGCAGAAGAAGCTGCAGCCGCAGCTGGTGCCGCACCGCGGAAGGCATGAAGTCCAGCAGCGCCTCGAACGCCGCGCGCGTTTCGTCTCCCACCACGTTGAGCGCCTTGAGGTCCTGCACCACGTGCTCCCAGGCCCCGCCATCGTAGAGCTGCTGCTGCTGCGCCTGCTCCTTCAGCTGGCGAATCTGCGCAGCATACAGCCCAGGCAGTCAAGCGGCTGAACTCCGCCAGATCACCGTGCCGGGGTGGTGCGGAGAGGTCGCGATGGCCACGATGGTGTCGGTGCGCGCGTGCTGGACTCCCTGGCGCTGCTCCTGCTGCAGTCCACGGCTGATTTGCTGCCGCAGCCACCTGTCCCCTCCTCCTCTGCCTCACCCTTTCAAGGACCTGTGCGGGCCCGGGCCCACGGGCCATCTTGGCGACAAACAATTGGCCCGAGCGTGGCAGGGAAATGTGCGGCGAAATGACCGAAGAGCCCGAGCAAAGCTCTCGAGGCTTAGTTTGCCGTATCGCCAAAATGTAGGACTCTCTCCACAGCACGAGCCCCAGTATTCCTTCACGCAGTGATAAGCACGTCCCAGCACGAGACTCGAGCGCTGGTGCTCGCGGCACAGGTGCGGGCGGTTCGGGCCGCTGGCGAAGCTGCAGGACCAGCCCACGCAGCAGGTGGACAGCGGCAGCGGAGGTTATGCAACTCCGTTCAGCGCGATAGCTTGTCGCTGCTGCAGCGATCGGTGCCGTGCGCGCCATGCACGGCAACATTTCAGACTCGGTGCAGAGGAGCAGCTTGAGCACAGGAGCAGCTGAGCAACACGATGCACAATGGTGGTGCAGTGCGCTGGGCAGCAGCAGCAGCTGTGGCGGTGCTCGCTCTCGCAGGCACGGCTTAGACCCGGGCTCGCCGAGAGCGCGAGCGACTGCCGCAGCGAGTCGAATTACCAGCATGCCGTGCCTTCGTGCCCGCCTGCAGGCCTGATGTCTGGGCGCGCGTCCGCCTAGGGCGACCTGCCGCGCGTGACCTGCGGCGTCTCCAGCACTAGCACCATCGGCCCACAGCAGCAGCACCAGCAGCACCAGCAGGGGCAGCAGGGGCCATGGAGATCTACCACCAGTACGTCCGGCTGCGCAAGCAGTTTGGGCGGCACCCCAAGTTCACGAATGAGGGGTCCGAGATGATTGCCGACATCCGCCCCAACGAGGAGCACGCCAAGCAGTACATCCCACGCAACCCAGTCATCACCGTGACGCAGTGCGTGCCCGAGATGTCTGAGCACGAGGCCAACACGGTGGCCGTCATCCTGGCCAGCAAGGCCATGAGCCACGTGGAGGGCGGGTGGCCAAAGGACGTCGACTACTCGGAGGCCGAGCACACCATCCGCTACCGCAAAAAGGTGGAGAAGGACGAGGACTACGTGCGCACCGTGGCCATGCTGGGCGGGGAGGTGGAGGAGCTGGTCAAGCAGAACAACGCCGTGGACATTTACCAAGAGTACTTTGTGGGCCTGACGGCGGACCACAGCGCCGAGGTGCCCAGCGTCAAGACCATCACCGTGTTCAAGGACCCGGGCCAAAAGTACACGCGCTCCGCCTCGTACGTCAACTGGCACCCCGACGGCACTGTGCCCAAGGTGGTGGTGTCGTACTCGATCCTGCAGTTCCAGCAGCAGCCGCACGACATGCTCACCAGCAGCTACGTGTGGGACGTCAACAACCCAAACACACCAGAGTACGAGATGACGCCCACCAGCCAGATCTGCTGCTCCAAGTTCAACCTCAAGGACGGGAACCTCATTGGCGCCGGGCAGTACAACGGGCAGTTCTCCTACTACGACATGCGCAAGGGCAGCTCGCCAGTGGAGACCACGCCCATCGACATCTCACACAGGGACCCCATCTACGACATGGCGTGGCTGCAGGTGCGTGCAGGCGCATGGAGGGGGAGTACAGGCGCATGGAGGGGGAGCAGCACAGCAGGCCTCAGCAGCAGTGCCGTTGCACGTGTGGTGCTGGTGGTAGGCTAGGGGGCTGCGCACAGCAAGCCACGCAGGGCCAGGGTCAGGGCTAACATGGAGGCTGATACGTGGTGGTGCTGCTTGTGACCGTGGTGTGTGTGCCGCAGTCTAAGACGGGTACCGAGGCCATGTCGGTGTCCACGGACGGGCAGGTCATGTACTGGGACATCCGCAAGCTGAGCGAGTCGGTGGAGAGCATGCCTCTCAAGGAGAAGGGCTCAGACACCATGCTGGGCGGCGTGGTGCTCGAGTACGACACCAACGCGGGACCCACCAACTTCATGGTCGGCACGGAGCAGGTGCGGGCAGGGCGCGGTGAAGTTGAACAGGGCGCGCCAGCAGCAAAGTGCTGTGATGCAGCCTGGTGTCCCGGCAAAGTCAAGCTGATGCTGTGGCGTGGTGCGGGGCTGCTGCGCTTTGTGGCGTGCAGGGCAGCATCTTTTCATGCAACCGCAAGGCCAAGAACCCAGCGGACCGCGTCAAGTACGTGCTCAACGGGCACCACGGGCCCATCTACGGCCTGCGCCGCAACCCCTTCAACTCCAAGTACTTTTTGTCCATTGGCGACTGGACGGCGCGCGTGTGGACCGACGACACGGCGGTCAAGACGCCCATCCTCACAACCAAGTACCACTCCACATACCTCACAGGAGGTGGGACAAGGCGCTGCTGGTGCAACTGGCGATTTGATCAGCCCGGGGGGACCTTTGATGCTGCAGATGGCACGGACTCAGTGACGGCACGGACTCATTCTCGCACCGTCCATTTCGCACATTCCATTTGCGTGCAGGCACGTGGTCTCCCACCCGGCCAGGCGTGTTCTTCACCATCAAGATGGACGGCACCTTGGACGTCTGGGACCTCTTCTACAAGCACAACGAGCCGACACTCACCGTCCAGGTGTGTGGGGTTGGGGTACACCACGGACAGCCAGGGCAGCGCATGGCAATGGTAGCAGCCTGTAGCGAGGACTGATGGTGGTGCGCGTCTGATGGTGGTGGTGGCGCGTGCAGGTGTCGGACCACGCGCTCACGTGCATGGGCGCCCATGAGGGTGGCTCCAAGGTGGCCATTGGCACCAGCGACGGCGCGTGCACCATCCTGGAGCTCAGCGCTGGGCTCAGTGAGATGGGCCTCAACGAGAAGGCGGCCATCAACAACATGTTTGACCGCGAGACGCAGCGCGAGAAGAACCTTGAAAAGGCCATCAAGGAGGCCAAGGTCAAGGCGCGCAAGGAGGCGGCGCGCAAGGACGAGGTGCAAGACAGCGTCACCAGCGAGCAGCTGACGGCGCTGGAGGAGGAGTTCTTCAAGCTCACAGCAGACGAGCACCACGCGTAGTGTGGCGGCGGGGCCGTGTGCATGGGGGCAGCTGTGCGTGTAGGGTGTGCTGTGGCAGGATGCGCGTACGCGTGCGGTGTGACGGTTGCACTGTTGGGCAACCAAGGCGTCTCCTGGGAAACCAAGTTGCAAGCCGTGCACAGAGACAAGCTGCCAGACAAGTCCGCTCGAGAAGCACGAACAAAGAATCAGAGAGCAGCACTTGCGCCAGCCTGGCGCTGCATAGGTGCAGGGCACCCCACGGCCTGTGGCCAGGCACGAGCGCCGCACAAATAGATCTCGTAGAGGTACAGAGGTGGTCAGAGCCAGTTCGCTCTACTTCTTGCCGAACACGTTGCCCAGCAGCTGCTTGAAGCCGTCCACCTGCTTGCGCGCTGCGGCCAGGCCGGTGCTGAGCAGGTCCTCCTCCTCCTCCTCCTTGATGCCCACTGCAGACCACCACAGGACAGGAGCACAGAGCACCGGGCGTGCCCTTTGCTGCACCAGTGCGGGTGCACCAGCATCACAGGCCAGGATCCCGTGCAGCATCGGTGGCACCCTTGGCACGTCAAAGCTATCACGCCTGCGCACCCAGGTTGAAGGCCGTTGATGTCTGCTTCATGGACGCGCCGCCTGCCGCCCCGCTGGCGCCGGTTGCGTCGTCCAGCCCGCCCTCACCCTTGGGGCCTGCGGCAGCGCGACGCGAGAAGTGTGTGTCAGCAATGCTGCAGGTCCACGCTGCAGCTGCAGCCCACCGCGCCTGGCAGATGGCCATTGAAACCGCATGGCCGCGCACCTTCGCCCATGCTCACGGCGCCGAGCTTGCCGTCCTGCCACTCGTACAGCGCCATGGCCACTGGGTGCTCTAGATGCTGCTGCACCTGCGCAGGCACGGAAGCATGAGCGTCCAGGTGAGCCTGCAGCGCGTCCCGGAAAGGCTGCACGGCGCAGATCCGGCGCCTCGGCTCGCCTTGTTCATGAAGGACTGGTACTGTTCCGTGGTGTTGTGCCTGCCCAGCGCCGCGTTGCTCTCGTAGCGCTCCCAGATGTGGAACGTGTTGGGCTCGAACTGGTCGCGCACCACCTCGAAGACGTTCACCCCGCTGGTCCTGTCCCCGGCGCGCTGGATGCTGAAGGTGGCGATTTCGGCCACCAGCTTCTCCACCTTGGCGTGGTGATCGGGCTTGGCCACCAGCGTCTTGGTGCACGCCACCTGCTTGCCCGTGCGCACCTTCACGGCGCAAAGCGCCACGAGCCGCCGCTTTGGCGCTTTCGCTGCGCCTCGCGCCGATGTGGACGCCGAAGACGCGCCGCGACTCTGATGTAGGCTCTGCATCGTTGCCGCCGAGTGTGCGCGCACGGATCCGAGCTGCTGGCGCTGGGCGCGATGATTTTTGCATGAGGGTCCAACGAGGGGGGGGAGGAGAACGAGAACAGGACGCCCAGGATGAGTGAGCGTCCTCACTCATCCTGGTAGTGAACTTGCTGCACAGCCATTGGGCGGCAGGGCGGGGGTGGCCGCCGCGTCAGGCCGCACATTGTGGTGCACATTGATGGTGCACATTGCTGGAACATTGCTCTGGCGCTGTGCCATCTGTGGCATTTGTGTACCTGAACAGCTGCGCGGCGGCGGCGTGACCTTGACCGCATGGGGGAGCGAACGAGTCGTGGGAGTACGTCCACAAAGCAGCGCATCACTGTGGCTTCAGAGGTGGTGCTCTGCAAAGCAGCAGCGCCCTAGGCACCACCTGGAGCTTGGTGCAGCTGCTGAGCCGTCAGCGCGAGCAGAGCGAGCGAGTCGCCGGACCGATCCTCCCCCCCCCCGCTGGTCTGGTCACTGGGCATGGAGCCTGGCCTGGACCCGCTGCTCCACGAGCTGGTCAAGGTGGCCGCGTTCTCCCCTGAGGGGCCGACAGCCGGCGAGGCCGGCAGCGGAGGTGGCGCCGGTCCGGCTGCCCCCCACCGGCTGGCCTCCCTCCGGCCCTCATCAGACCAGAAGGACCCGCAGGAGGTCCTGCGCTTCCTCAGCCGGGTCCTGGTGCTGCCAGTGCTGGATGGCAGAATCGTGAAGTCCCCGGTCGTCACATTGAACAGCAGCGACAGCGTGTCGCTCTACGCGTTCCTGGAGCGACAGCTTCGCCCGGAGATGGTCGCGGGCGCGGAGAAGTTTTGGAAGGTGTGGACGGATGGTCGCGGGCGGCTCAACTCATCCCAGTCAGCAGCGAGTGCAGCGCTCCATGCAGCATCAGGCGTCAATCGCGCAGCTCTGAGGGGCCTTGAGGCTCTCTGATGTGGCCGCCGGAGCCACATGCGGGGTGCCGATGCGGGGTGCCGCCGGCCGCCAGCCACGCTGCGCTCGTGCCAAGCCATCAGCACAGGGGCCTCGCAGCAGCAGCTCACACGTCCAGTGCCCTGTGATCGCAGGTGGTGAGGACGGACCAGCACCTGGACACGTGGCGGCCTCGCGTGCACGGCGCGCAGCTCAAGGCGCTGCTCAACTGCCGCCTGCCCGAGCAGCCCGAGGAGTTCATGGCGGTGGAGCAGGCAGTGGCCAGTGTCAAGTGGGCGCTCAGGGTGAGGCGACTCGCGTGCGCAACGCCACGCGGAAGCGGCGGGCGGCGGCGGTGGTAGAGCTGCAAGAGCTGGTACGCAGGTGTGGCACAGGGTGTGCTGCAACACCACCACTTGCACGTCATTGTGCGCAGAGCGATACCTCAGCGTCGCCGGAGAACTTTGTGGCTGAGCTGCGCAAGTTTGTGGCGGGCGTGGAGGTGTGGTGGGACAGTCGCAACTCACGGCGGCCAACCAACGACGCAGGCGCCAACGGAGCAGGCGGCACTGGCGCCGGTGGGGGCGCGACGGCGGGCGGCGGGGCCAACAACAGCGGCGGGGCGGGTGCGTGTTCGCTGGCGGACTTTGCAGTGGTACAGCTCACTGGTGGCACAGCACAAGCAGCAGGAGCTGCGCAGGGCGCAAAGTGTGCACAGCTGTCCCTGCTGCCATGCCATGGCTGCTTGTATTGTGTGCAGGCACAAAGCGGGCGGCGGGCGCGCAGCTGGGCTCGGGTGCGCCCACCAAGCAGCCATCGCTCCAAGCACAACCGCTCGTGTCGCCCCATTCGCAGCAGCAGCAGCAGCAACAGCTGGGGCAAGGGTCGGCAGCAGGGCACAGGCAACAGTCTGGTGCGCACTTTTGTGACGGCTGTAATGCAACTGGGAACACAATCGGCTGCAACGGGTTGGCAAGCGGGTGCACGTGGTTGCTGATGGCTCTCTTCCCGCGCCGTGCGTGCTGCTGCCGCAGAGAACGGCTTTGGCAGCCGGGAGATGCCCGACGACTTGGCCGGGCCCAACGGGTCAGCAGAGCTGCAGGTACGTCGGCGGAGGCCAATCAATGAATAGGCGAGTGCGGTGGACAGCATTCACGCTGTTGTTGCAAGTGGCGCGGTGAACACCTGTGTGCCTGTTTGCTGCTGCTGCACTTGTCTTGTGCACTGCAGTTCATGCAGGGCGGGAGAGGAGGGCCCACCAGCCACCAGCAGTCCCACGCCGCGCACCTCCACGCCGCGTCAGCAGCCGCACTGTACAACAGCAGCGCCGTCGCAGCGCTCGCAGGCGCTAACGGTGGCATGGGTGGTGGCCCCCGGGGCCTGTCGTCCCACCCCTCTGCCGGCGCCGGCCACTCCCTCCTACCCAGCCCCGCTGAGCCGCACGCGCTGATGCACCTCAACGTGGGTGGGCAGCCCTACACCACCACGGCGGCCACGCTGGCCAGCGTGCCGGGGTCGTACTTTTGGGAGCTGGTCTGCAACCCTGGCGGAGGCCTGGCGGAGCAGCAGGCGCGCACGCCGACGGGCGAGCTGTTCCTGGACCGCAACGGCAAGGTGCGGCGTTGAGCTTTACGTCTGATGCGGCCATGGCTGGCAAGCAGATGACAGCTGTGGCAGGTGGCTGGGCGGTGGTTTGGTGCCGCTGCAGGCCTGGTCCCGGTGACACGTGTGACAAATGCCTGTTGTGTTTGCCCGTGGGGTGTTGTGGCTCGCAGGTGTTTTGGTACGTGCTAGAGTACCTCCGCGCCATGGCCAACAAGGAGGTCTACTACCCCCTGCCTGAGGAGGCCAAGTGAGTTGTCAGTGCTGCTGCTGATGATATGATGATGACAGTGGCCTGCACACAGAGTGCCTGCCAAGCACATGCCCGTCAACACACAGCACCCCACCTTGCACGGAATTCCCTTGGTTCCCTCGCACCGCGCTGCAGTGAGCTGGTGGTGCTGGCGCGTGAGGCTGAGTGGTTCGGCCTGGCTGGCTTGGTGGAGCGCATCCGCAACA
>QAXK01001832.1:0-27076 GCA_004335735.1 Chlorella sp. KRBP
GGGCACGAAGGGGTAGCCCTCAGCTGCGCTGGCCACTGTGTTGATCACGTTGGCGGCCTCAGCCTGCAAGCCCACGCAACAACCAGGGTTGTCATAAATCCTGTTGGTGTGCTTGCCCAGAAATCAGCAGCAAAGATGCGCCTGAACAGCCATGATGTGATGCAGATGCTGCCAGCAAGCTGTAGAATGTCCCTGCAGCGTATATGGGGACTATTGCTTTGGATGCTGCAAACCATTGCAACACAAGGTCCCTCATTCAGCTGACAACACTGCTTTTCAGGGTGGTGGTGGAGTGCTGTTCACTGCTGACACTGGTATCTGTTGCACAGCTGCAGCGAATAGACTGAAAACAGCGTAATAACTGTTCTCGCAGCAACTCACGGGTGCTGCAGCAGCTGCGGCAATAGCAACTGTGGCGATCGCTCCGGCCACAGCCTTCTGCTGCTGCAGTGCTGCCTGGGGGCGCACCACGGCACGGGTCTGCACCCTGCGGGCTGCCACTGTCTTGGTGGATGCTGCGCGCATGGTCATCGCCATCTTTACAGACGTTTGGTTGTGATGCAGGTGGTGCAAGCAGCGATAGTGCAGCACGATCTCTTCAGATGGCTTGGACAACACGATGTCACAGTTCTGCCCTCGAAAAGGAGCTCGTTCGGTCAGATCCACTGTCGGGTTTGGGGTTTGTTTAGAGTGAACTTGCTGAACGCTTTCGCTAAGCATTGGTGCACTATCATGTACAATTATGTTGAGCTACGATTTTGCCTGGGTTGTCTGTGGTTGGGAATGCAGCAGTACAGCAGACGCATGTTTACCTCTCTAGATCTCTTGTTAGGGGCCCTGTGTCCTCGTCTTGCACGCACACCCCGACGCCCAAAGCCGTTGGGCTCTGGTTGCGACTGACGTTTATTCACACCTTTGGATGTCTCAGTAGTTGGCAAGTGGCATGTGCACGGGCAGTCAACCTGCCAGCCTGGCAACAACCAAGACAGTTGGTCTTGCACACTTTAGGAGCCTGCTGAAACATGCATAGGTTACTAAACGACAGCCGTATCAGTGAGTTTGAACAAGGCACCAGGATAGTGTGGGAGTCAGCTGCCAGCTTCAGGTGCACCTTCTGAGGCAGTCAATTGGTGCATTGTTCGTCTGCCGGGACCAGCCCTTCTAGTGTTGAAAAGCCATGATGGTGTGTCCGTGTCTGCATGTAAGGGTGATTAGCTTGTTTCCTCAAGGTTGCTGACGAACCATACGTCACACACACACACACACACTACCACATGATAACAACGGTCATGCATGGCCATATGGCGCTCTCGCAGAAACTCTATCCCTTCTCGCAGGAACTGCAACGTATGCGGTTTCATCACTCATGTGAAAAGACGCGTTGATCAGACCTTCATTGCAGCTTTGCCTTCTCCTGGTCACCTCAAGGCAGTCGTGTGGGTGCGATAATCCAGTTTGACAGAGTAAGCTGTGTCTTTATTTCCATCTCAGAACCGCCTTGAGCGTTAAGTAGCTAGCAACCCCTAGCCTGGTGTGTTGGCGTCGTCCAAGAACCAGCCATGCCACAAAGGTATCTGCTTCTGGAGGTGCTTCCTGAGCAGCCAGCGAGCAAATCAGGCCGTCCAGCAGTGTCTCCCACATGGACAAACATGCTGTCCAAGGATGGGCCCCCTGTCCTGCCAGGGATTGGCACCCTCTTTGATTCCTTCAGGTGAGCAGCTGCTGGCGAGGCGCAGCCTGGACATACAACTTAGAGACTAGTGGATGACCCCACATGCTCCTTTGGCTGCTGGCATTTGAAAAACGAGACCATGTCAAGTCTGCAGCAGCCACTCTATAGAGTGGACGACTTATGGGCATCGCTGCAATCTGGCCCACCCCTTGCTGCCCAGTTTTTTTGTTGTGACGACAAGCTTTGCAGCAGGCATCACACTCCGTAGAATCTTTCACAGGGTGACGAACTGCTACTTTGTGCAGACTGAGCTGTCAACAGTACAGCCACAAGCCATGCCTGGGCCACAGACCGATGAAGGATGGAGTTGCTGGGCCATACGAGTTCATCACCTTCAGCACAGCAGAGGAGATATCGAAGCAGATCGCCTCAGCCTGTGCAGGTCTTGGGCTCAAGCGCTGTGACAAAGTTGGCGTGCTGGGCGTCAACTGCCCAGAGTGGATGCTGGCCATGCAGGTGACCATTGCTTGCAGGGCCGATGTGCTTCAGTACTGTCCTGCACCCTTACCATTCGAGGCAGTGCTCGTCATGCTTTTGAACGCGCCTGGCACATGCGGCCGTGTACTACATTGTGCAGTGCAACATGTTCTCAGCTGCCAGCACGTACACGGCAGCTGCTGCTTCGGTGCAGGACACATGTGCTGGGCCGGTCCAGACAAGGGCCTTTCTCTGCACTGCCTCTGCCCTTTCCCCTGCAGGCCTGCAACCGCATGAGCTACGTGTGTGTGCCCCTGTATGAGACCCTGGGCGAGAACGCTGTGGAGTTCATCCTGCAGCATGCTGACGTGCAGATGGTGTTTGTTGAGGGTGCGCGCATGGCACGCATGGTGAAAGCGCTCAGGGATGTGCACAAGGTGCAAGCCCTGGTGTACTGGGGAGAGGCCAGCACAGCAGACATCAAGGTGCGGCCATGCAAGGTCGTTCTCTCTTTTCATGTCATGTCTGAGTTCACAAACCCACACAGCAAGTGCAGACGATGTACCTGTCCAGGTCCAGCCTGCAAGGAGGCAAGCAAACCGCCTCTTGCCTCTGCGGTCAGGCTACTCGGCAGCCCAGGAGCCACGTGCTGGTGTGCATTATGTGCACGTTATGAAACCTCAGCAACCTGTAGACACTCATGCTGGTTGTGCTGCCCTGCAGGCAGTAGAGGCCACAGGCAACAAGGTGCTGACCTGGGGCCAGATGCTGGAGATGGGTGCCGCAAAGCCTGTGCTGGCAGACCCACCCACGCCAGATGACCTGTCCACCATCATGTACACCAGTGGAACCACAGGTGGGCTGTTGCAGGATGTGATGGGTGCGCATGCTGAGAAGTATGGGAGGTCACAACCCTAGACAAGGAGCTTTGTCGGCAGCAAAGCATATGTTGCAAATCTGGTGTGGTGCTGGTCGTGCATGCTGTGCTGTGTCGCTAATGATCGAGACTAGTTGACGACACTGCGTGCGTGTTGCTACGCGCGAATCGGCCGCCGTGCTCATTACGTGCCGTGCTGTGCTGTGGATTTCTGCCTGTGTGCAGGGGACCCCAAGGGTGTGATGATCAGCCATGCCAACCTGGTGTCAGCCATTGCAGGGTGCAACCAGTACCTTGAGAGCTTCAATGAGACGCTTGGTGAATACGACTCCTACCTGTCCTTCCTGCCACTGGCACACGTGTTTGACAGGTGTGCATGCCTGGCCACGTTGGCAGGCAGCTGCAGCAGGCGATGGTTGACTGCAGGATACAGGATCACGACATAGCTTGAAAGATGCCACCAGTGCATGGTGTACTCAGTAAGGATGCCAAAAGTTTGTGGGGCATTTGCTAGCAAGGCAATTCATTCATTCAATGTCCAAGACAACGTTCTGATGCAGTCGTGCGCTGTTGGCTACTCTGTGCAGAGGACTGTGTGGTGTCTACCTCCACTCTTGAGCCCGTCCCTAGACTCTTGACAGGAGGCAGTAGTGCTAGTGGTTTGATCATGTCAACATCATCGCCATCTGTTGCATTCGTGTGTGCAGGCTGGCAGAGGAGTTCATGCTCATGAAGGGCGGCAGCGTCGGGTACTGGCAGGTAGGTCTGGCGCCACACTCCAGCCCACACCCAGCACTGCTGACACAGCCTCGCGTGAGCGTGGTATGCAGCAGTCATCGCCTGCTTGTGAAAGGTCAGGTTGCAGCTATGGCTTACTGGGGCTGCTGCGCAGGTGTTGATGACATGTGGGTCGCCGTATCCTACGCATGATGTTGCAGCATGCTGTTCTGTGCTCCGACATGCTCCTCAAGCACAAGTCACTGTGCTGTGGTCTGCAGGGCTCAATTGCCAAGGTGTTGGATGACATTGCGGCGCTGCGCCCAACGCTGTTCTGTGGCGTGCCTCGCGTGTATGACCGCGTCTACGCAGGCATCTATGACCAGGTGTGCGACTTGCTCCTATCTTTCGGCTGGGCCTGGTGTTGCACCCCTGGGCAGTCACTCAAGTGTGGATCATTGTTGCTGGCACCCATCGCTGCATAATCTGAGGATCCTTTCATTCCGTTCCCCAGTGTGCATCAGGTCAGCTGCCACTTGAGAGTCATGATGACAGCCACCAGCAGTTGAGATAGACGTCACCTCTTGTGATCACTTCCTCGTTGGTTTCCTGTCAACTTGGCGTGATGTGACAGCAGCCGTGGTTCTGCTGAGGACACTGCGCTGTGTCCTGCACTGTTGCTGCCATGCAGCTGCAAGCCAGCTTTGTCAAGTACCTGGTGTTCCAGGTCTGTGTGTGGGTCAAGTCCTTATTCATGAAGCTGGGACTCAAGCATGACAAGGTGCGTGCTGTGCTGGCTCCCACATTGTACTGTGCAGCAGAGCAGTGTCGGCTTTGTGTCTTGCCTCTCATGCCGTTTGATAGAAGCTGCACCATGCTTGACCTGAGTGCAGGCCTGTGTCGTTGAACTGCAGAGCCTCCGTGAGCATACTCTTGACATGCTGCTGCGTGGCTACGTGCCCATGCCACCTGCAGGCCGCACCCCTTGCTGACCTCCTGGCCTTCAACAAGGTCAAGCGCAAGCTGGGCGGGAAAGTGCGCCTGATCCTGAGCGGCGCTGCCCCACTGTCAACCCCAGTGCAGCAGATGCTGTCCTGCTCCATGTGTGCGCCAGTGCTGCAGGGCTATGGCCTCACAGAGACATGTGCATCCAGCACCATTGCTGAGCCGTACAAGTGGGACACCATCGGGACTGTGGGAGGACCCATGCCTGGTAAGCCACACACTCTTGCTGACAAGCTTTACACTGTGTTGTTGTGCTGGTAGCAAGGCAGAGCCGTGGTGAAATGTAGCTATGGCATGTATACTGCCGCGGTGGTGGATGGCACCAACAAGCCGTGACCGGGGGCATGCACATATGCTTGCATCTGGAGCAGGACGCACCAGGATGCTACAGACACCAACGACCTGCAGGCACAGCCAAGCACAATGCTCGTTCTGCACATCATGCTGCTATCACTTTGTGAGATGACATACCGTCTCAGCATGCGAGCTGACTGGGCACATTGTGTTGTGCAGGTGTTGAGATCAGGCTGGAGGCAGTGCCAGACATGGGCTACAGCCCCACTGCTGACCCACCCTCTGGCGAGATCTGCATCCGTGGCCCAGCCGTGTTCAAGGGCTACTACAACCAGCCAGAGCTGACAGCAGAGGCCATGGGTGAGGCACCGCAGTGCATGCAGGCTCGCGCACCATCTGCCACGTGCCAGTTGTGGTGGCCAGCTTCTCGTCACGGCATAGCTGCCAGGGCATCGGACGGGGTTGCCCCTTGTTGCATTGCATCGCCGACAACCAAGGCTCGTGCTGTGCCAGGCCATGCAGGACAGTGTTCGCCTGGTTGATGCCTGGCAGGCTGGGACAGTAGCCTGGGCACTGCTCGCTGCATATGATACTACATCTGAAGTACCTGACACCGCTGCGTGTGCTGCTGCCCTGCTAGATGAGGATGGCTTCTTCCACACTGGTGATATTGGACAGATGGTTGGTCGTGGCACGCTGCAGATCATTGACCGCAAGAAGAACATCTTCAAGCTGGCACAGGGTATGTCACCTCAAAGCTACAGCACATCCTCCTGTGCACTGCCGCCGCCAAAGCTGTCACAGTGTCAGCTCAGCACTCCTTGCCTCACGATGTTATGCACTCAAAGACACGATGCCTCTGGGTTGCCATTGCATGCAAGCAGCCTGGCTGTGCGGCTGGCTGGCTGCTGGACCCTGTCCCCTGTAATCCTGAAGTGCATGCCTTTCCATGCATTGCGTGGCTTACACTCTCAGCTCATGCCTCCTTCATTGCAGCAAGCAGCATGACGCACCTGTCTCCGTTCTGTCACTGGTCCAAATGCGTTGGTGCAATGGCACCAACCCTTGCTCGTCCATGCAACCTGGTGCTGGGTTGTCTGCCGCCGCAGGGGAGTACGTGGCAGTGGAGCAGATTGAGAGCATGCTCAAGCGCTGCCCTCTGGTGGAGCAGATCTGGGTGTATGGCAACAGCTTTGAGAGCGCTCTGGTGGCTGTGGTGGTGCCCAGTGAGAAAGCACTGCAGTCATGGGCAAGCAAGCAGGGGCTGCAGGGCTCATATGAGGTGAGCAGTTGCAGCCACCACAGCACTCCAATGCTTCCGGACGTGTGTGCATATTCGTTCCGAGGTTGTCCATGTTCATGGTGTGCAGCGCCGCATGGTGGCGCCATCATGGGTACTACCCGCAAGGGTCCCATCATGATTGGGCAGTGTATTGATCTGCATGACAGCAGCCGTCGCCCAGGGTACAACTGAACCGGAGGAGTCCCGTTTGTGTGTTTGTTGCATCATTACAGGAGCTGTGTGCCCTCCCTGAGGCCAGGGAGCACATCCTGGAGCAGCTGCTGGCAGTGGGCAGGGCTGGCAAGCTCAAGGGCTTTGAGCTGGTCAGGGCCATCCACATAGGTACGGGCATGAGGCGCCCTGCATTCACCCATGTCTGCTTTGGCGGCACCCAGTGCACGCCATGCACGCAGCGAGGCACTGTAGCTCAGGATGAGGTCTGCATGCAGCTGAGCATAATCCGCAGTCTCAGGGTTGCAGCTGGACCAGTGGACCCACCTGCCTTACAACAGCAAGTATCCTGTGAAAATTTCATTCCTCAGGCTAGCTCAGGCATGTGCACTCGACCCGACACTTTCGCCACTGTAGCGTGACAGGCATCGCATTGTTGTCTTGTCTGGCTGCACCCACAGAGACACAACAGTTCACTGTGGAGAACGACCTCATCACCCCCACCTTCAAGCTCAAGCGCCCCCAGCTGCAGCGCCTCTACCAAGCCCATGTGGACAAGCTGTATGCCTCCCTGCGGGGCGACAGCCGATTCAGCAGCTACGCCCCCTCACTCACAGCGTCACGTGCGGCCTCACGCAATGCCAGCTCTGCAGGCAAGGCTGACGCTGCAGTGGAGCTACCCAAGATTATTGCCAAGGCACTGTGAGGCACGCCTTTGTGATCCAGGGCCGTTTGTGGCAAGGCCCTCCCAACGCTGAATGATATAGGGCTGCTTTGCCAAGCCACTGTCAGCCGCAGGTGGTGTGCAGGGTCCCTGGTGTCTTTGCTCAACTCCAGTGTTTTACATGCATGTCTTCCCACCAGTGTTTCAAGTCAATCCTGCACATCACTGCTGCCAGCGGCATGCGGCGAGTGCCTGACTGGGGCTCCGCATGCAGAGCCCACCGAGTGTCTGACTGTGGGTAAATTCGCTCAAGGTCTGTGCGCAGAGAATCAAGGTGGGAACGCTCTTGTGTTGTGGTGTCGGCAAGTGCACTTGGCCTGTCTGCAGCATCAGCCTCTGGCTGTGTCCAAACCCCCCCACATTGAGGACCTGGCAGCATGCCACACCCCCATTGACCCTGCCTCTCTCTGGGACTGATCTGTCCTGCATCAGCAGCTTGGGTGTCACTGTTGTGGGGTGTCCGTGTTTCAGGTGTTGCAGGTCGTGTCGTTTGCACTGCACCAAGCATTGGTGTGTCAATCAAACCCATCTGCCATGGGGCATCTGTCTTCACCTGTACATACAGCATGTATGCTGTACTGTGGGGGGTGTTTGCCTTTGGGCAGCATGCTTGGCCCTTTTGTTGGTCTTTGCAAGATGACAGGGCACCAGGCGCGGCACACATCAGTACTTTTTTGTGTGCAAGAAGCATGCCGGGTAGACCGAGCAGTGGCGACTAAGGCTGCATGCCTGGTGGAAAAACGTTTGTACCAGGGGTGTAGTGTGTGTAGGCACACACAGAAGCAGCAGGTAAAGTTTTACCTGCAAGTTTGGTGGGCCCATGAGTGTCAAGCTATTTGTGAGACGGGGTGCAGTCAACAGGCCGCGTTGAGGGTTGAGTTCTGCGCAGTCAAGCAGGCGGCTTGATCATAGCCTGGCTACCCAGAGCAGGTTGGTATTGTGCTATGTTTGGGGAGGGGTCTCTGGTTGTGCAAGCCTGTATGCTTTCAGCAAGTGTTATTGCTGGGTTGCTCACGCGGGGCCTGGGCAGCACTGCTGCATGATGCACAGCACAGCATGCCATGCAGAGCAGGCCCGGTGGGAACCCGGCATTGGGATCAAACCCAAACTCAGCCATGCATTGCTGTGTTGGTGGGCGGTGCGCTATTTGCATGCATCCTTTGCTGCCCTATCCCCTGAGTTCGTGCGTATCACGCAGTGTGTGGGTGGTCGCTGGTGCTTAGCAAGCAGCTGCATGCATGTCTCGGAATGAATCCACGCCATGGTGACCTGATACACCTGAGCTTTTGTGGCATCCCACTGCATCGCTAGTGTCAGGGGGCTAGTGTTGCGCTGTGCACCATCTGTGCGCCTCGCACATGCTTGCACTTGTTGCTTGAAAACACACTTGCACAACAGCCAATGTCAGCTGCTAAGGCGGCTTGTACATGTCTGCTGCTGCCGCTCCTGCTGCTGCCAGCAAAGCCCTCGCCCATGCATGCTGACATGCATGGGCGAGGGCCTGTTAGTCGCAGGATTGAGACCAACAGGATGTACACGCCTGACAGGATGCATATTCAGATTGGTTGAATGCAATGGGGTAAGGGGGCCTCTGCTTACTTGTGGGGCGAGCCTCATCAAGGCAAGTATCGAGTGCAGGATGTTGCTGGGGTGCCGGGGTGTTCTGACCAATGCCCATGCAATGTTGGTGCTTGGTACTACCACAGCGCATGGACCCAGTGGCCAGCTGTTCAACAGCAACCAACTGATGGGCTTCCTGTTTGTCAACGCAGTGCCTCTTGCACAACAGGACCAATGACAGAATGGCATGACCACGACTAATGGATGCGTCGCATGCGCATGCGCTGACTTACATGCCATGCACATGTATGTTCGCCGACCCTCCCTGCGTGAGCTAGGGTGCTGGGGTGTATGGGGTGACGGGATGGCTCTTCCATGCATCCAGGGATGTGTGTTGCTCTTGAAGTTCTTGTGGTACCCAGTATGAGGTGTTGACGTGGCTGTGTTATCCCTATACGGCGTGCTGACTTTGCCGCCTCCCCCTCTAGAGACCTATAGTACAGCAGAGGGTCAATAAGTGACTACAAGGCCTTGTGTTGTCAGTGTGCACTGTCGAGAAACCTCCTTGTTTGCGATGACGTTGGTTCTGCAGCTTGGCTCTTTGTGCCTGCGTTGTGAACGGTGGCTCTGTAACGCAATTTGATTGTCATTGATTGGTTGATGTCTGCTCATTCCCAGGTTGGTGGGTGGGCACTGTGTGCGAGATCGCGACTCCAGTAAAAAGTCAAGTTGACTTAGTCAACACGGCTGGCCTAGTCTGCATGCTGTTGATTGGCTACAACAGGGTCCTGTGCATCATTATTTTGCAACATTACGCCTTGCAGGAAATTTCAAAACCACCGCCGGCATCACCCAGATCACAGCTCAAGATCCAGATGAAAGCTTGGCTCGAGTGTCTGATGGTCGGGTCCAGCCTGGCACAGCAGCTGCAACACACTGTGGCACACACCACCCCCCTGCAACCAGTCATGCTCAAGGATTAAAAGGGCAACGTCTAGGCTGTGAGTGTCTGTAGCCATCGAAAGACCGTTCTCCTTGCAGGGCTTGGATCCTTGGACCATTCAATGCCCTCTGGATTACTGAAGGAGTGGCAGGTGTGAGACGGTTATCGGCTGACGTGGCACCAACGACAAGTTGTGATAGCTGTTCTGGCATCAACCAAAGCGTGAATGTGCTGTTATTAAGCCATTGGTGCCACCGTCAGCATCACGCGTGTCAGTGAGCTGTGAGATCCAAACTTCCAGTCTCTTGCCAAGCTCCGCGTCCAAATAGAAAGCCTCAGCGTTGCGACACGCAACATGCTTGCCAACGTGTTGTCTCGATCGGCATTGCAAGGCCCATTGCAGAACTGGGGTTGCCTCAGCCTGCTGAGGAGGACGTTTGCAGCAGAACCTGCGCATGAAAAGGCCTTACCTGAGCTGCCCCCTTTCAGCTATCAGCCTCAGCCGTACACAGGTCCTAGCAAGGAAGAGGTGCTTGCATTGCGGAAGAAGTTCCTCAGCCCATGTAAGCTGGGCTTGTGCGAGGGGGTGCTGGTTGTCCAGGGGTCTGTACTGTAGCTGTACTGACAAGGCTCTGGAACACCATGCAGGCCTCTTCCACCACTTCAGGAATCCCGTGATGATCACGGAAGGCAAGATGCAGTACCTGTACGACGAAAAGGGTCGGCGATACCTTGATGTAAGCAGCTGACCACCCCACTTGCTGGTGTAAATGCAGGCAAATGCAGGCCCATGCAGGGGAACAGTGCTACTGCCTGTGTGCGCACAAGCATCCATCCCACCCAGCCTGCAGGGAATCAAACATGGCGTACTCTGACTGTATTTGTGCTCAGCGCATGTCAGCAGAGCCAGCAGCCAGCAACTGCCCTACACATGTGGTCGCGCCCCCGAACACTCCTGCCTAGCACATCTCTGCTGCCGCTCTCGCTGCTACCTCCCTGCTGCTGCTGCTGCTGCTGTGTCGTGGTGTTGGTCTTCTTCTTCTGCTGCTGCTGCTGCTGCTGCTGCTGCTGCTGCTGCTGCTGCTGCTGCTGCTGCCTCAGGCCTTTGCTGGCATCGTGACAGTGAGTGTGGGCCACTGCCACCCCGAGGTTGTGGCTGCGGTGAACAAGCAGAACGAGCTGCTGCAGCACACCACCACCATCTACCTCAACAACCAGATCGCAGAGTATGCCAAGGAGCTTGCAGACAAGATGCCGGGAGACCTCAAGGTAAAGGAGGCCCATCAGCCCTGCTGCCATGCCTCTGCTGCAGCCCACACATCCACACATCCAATACATACTCTGAGCTGCATGCCCTAATAATTGCCTCTGGTTCAACCCCTACGCCCCTCACGTCCTTTCATCCTCGAGCTGCGGCAAGTGTGGTGACTCAGGGGTACAGGCCAGCAGGGGTACCCATGCATGGAACTGTGGCGCGGTGCAACCCTGGTTGCCTGCACACGTCGTTGGCGTCAATGGTCCCTGTTGCAGCCGTGACAGCATCGGCATGTTGACGAGCCCATGTTGGCTGCCACCATGACATGACACTGTCGCAGGTGGTGTACTTTGTCAACAGCGGCTCAGAGGCAAACGACATGGCGCTCATGCTGGCACGGGCACACACCCACAACTATGACATGATCTGCTTACGTAATGGCTATCACGGCATGAGTGCAGAGACTATGGGGCTCTGTGGGCAGCACACCTGGAAGCAGCCGGTGCCACAGGGTTTTGGCATCAGGCACGCCATGAACCCTGACCCCTACAGGGGCCCCTTTGGCAATGACGGCAAGAAGTGAGCGTCACGGGCAGCTGCTGCAGAGGCAATTGGTGTGGGGGGATGCTGCTGCTGTGTGCTGCGGCTCAGGCCGCGCTTCACCTGGCCTGCAGCAGTGATGTTGGGACAGTTTTGCCAGGGTATCCACATGCACTTCTTGTTGTCAGAGCAGGCCCTCTGTATTCGCCTGCCAGGTGTCAAGCAGGTTCAAAGACACTCCGACCAGCAGGCAGTAGCAGCGACAGCATTGCAAAGGCCACTGCCAGTGTTTCATGCCATGGTGTCATGCGTCGACGGCGTCCCTGCGCCCAACCCGCAGCGCATGTGCGTTGAGTTGCGCCATTGTGTGTTGCTGCGCATGCATGCACTGTTGTGCAGGTATGCTGCAGATGTGCTGGACTTGATCCAGGGGGCCACATCAGGCCAAGTGGCTGGCTTCATCTCTGAGACCATCCAGGGGGTCGGGGGGACAGTGCCACTGGCTGATGGGTACCTGCCTGAAGTGTACAAGGTGCGGACACGGCATGACTTGGCTTGACATGGCATTGCATGGCGTGTCATGGCAAAGCACAGCACAGCACAGTGCAGGTGTTGATGACGTAGCACAGGGAAGGGTTGGTGCACACAGGTCATCTGTCAGGCCACATGTCAGGTTGGCTGTCACGTGTACGCTGGTTGCTGCAGCGCAAGGAGGGTGCTGCCTGCTGACTGACTAGCCACCTGCC
This sequence comes from Chlorella sp. KRBP, assembly GCA_004335735.1. Classification (NCBI taxonomy): domain Eukaryota; kingdom Viridiplantae; phylum Chlorophyta; class Trebouxiophyceae; order Chlorellales; family Chlorellaceae; genus Chlorella; species Chlorella sp. KRBP. The sequence continues at coordinate 12,264 of QAXK01001832.1, forward strand.
CGCCCGCCCGCCTGCGTGGTTACCACGGCATAGATTGTGCGGGCACACGGTGGTGTGTGCATAGCTGACGAGGTGCAGACTGGCTTTGGTCGCACCGGCTCTGCCTTCTGGGGCTTCCAGAATCAGGGTGTGCAGCCAGATATTGTCACCATGGCCAAGGGCATCGGCAACGGCCTGCCGCTGGCTGCTGTGGTGACAACACCACAGGTGGCTGCCTCACTGGCCAACCGCATCCACTTCAACACGTAGGCAGGGCCGGGGGTATATGGGGGTGTATAGTGGGGGTTATATGGGGGTTGCATTGTGGCTGCAGTGTGCGTGGTGCTGCAACTTTGATGTCCACTGTTGGGGGTGCAGTCAGGAGTGGCACTGGTGTCGGGTCTTAGTGCCAGTGCAGTGTTTGGTGATGTTGTCCGGAGGGCTGCACGCTGTGCTGAAAGTCGCCCATGGCAGGTGTGTGAACTCACGCCAGGTTCAGGCCCTGCCAGCGCAGCTGGGCATGCAGCACAATGCAAAGCTGGTGCCACCAGCAGCACTAATGCTGATACGCGCAGATGCTTGGTGCCAGCTGCTCATATTGTGTGTGGGTCTGTGCGCTGTGTTGCAGGTTTGGCGGCAACCCTGTGTGCTCTGCTGGAGGCAGGGCAGTCCTGCGTGTGATAGAGAAGGAGGGTATCCAGCAGCACGCAGCGCAGGTGAGGCGCCTGTGTCGTCAGCAGCTTGGTAAGGAATCTTTCGGTCCCTTGTTTGATGCTGCCAGCTGCTGTCGGCTCAGAGACCAGTGAGTGGCACCCAGCAGCTCAATGTGTTGCGAGCCCGGTGATGAGTCTTTGGGGGCGCCACCGGCGTGTACTGTGCATCTGTGGCACACCTAGCACTTGTGATTGTGAGCCCAGTCCTACGTGACCATGGTCATCAAACACACTTGCCCTGACTATGCTGCTGATTGCGCCCCGCCGTGCTGCGCATTGTATCTTTTGATTCGTCAGATCGGTGAGCACCTGTTGCAGCGGCTGCACAAGCTGCAGGCCAAGCACGACCTTATCGGTGATGTGCGGGGCAGGGGTCTCATGCTGGGAGTTGAGCTTGTCAAGGACAGGAGCACCAAGGTCAGTGCAAGGATGTTGCTTAGACATCTATCGGTGATGCGACCAAGAAAGGCTCATTGGGCACAGCATACCTGAGCCAATGCATGGGCATCCTGCGGCTCTGCACGTGTGCATTGAACATGCAGGGGCGTAGTTGGTAGCTGTTTGCCAAGCAGGGCTGCAGTAGACTGTGTCAGCACTGTCTCATGCGAGTCGATGCTTCTGCAACACGGCCCATGACATGCCAGGCAACACATGTTTGGCCATGGGCACTCAAACCCAATCGAACACCACCAGGATATCCTGGTGACATGGATGTCCTGCCTGCAGGTTCCCATGCATGTTGCTCTTGTGCTGGTCTTCGCACATGTTGCCAAAGTGTCAGCTGTACGTCCCTCTACGCATGCATATGTATGATGCATTTGCTCAAATGTGGCTGGTGGCACCTGCGTGCATGTCGCTGCTGCTGGCTGCTGGGTGCAGGTCCCTGCCACTGCTGAGGTGGGCGAGGTGTTTGAGCGCATGAAGGACATGGGGGTGCTGATGGGCAAGGGCGGCCTCTACGGCAACGTCTTCCGCATCAAGCCCCCTATGTGCTTCAACAAGGCGGACGCAGACTTCCTGGTGGATGTCATGGACCATGCTCTCCACAAGCTGTGACTGTATGGGGCACATCACTGCCAGCATGACACACAGCCCTCATGTCAGTACAGCGCTCACTGAGGTCAGGCTGACGTAGCGCCTGTCTGGTACCACAGCTGTGACCGTGTGGATGAGCGATGATGAGGGTGTGGATGTGGCTTTGCCGGCGGCTACTTGGGCGCTTGTGTGCGTGTGTGTGTGGGGCAGGGTGCCTGTGTTTCTTTACCGTTCAGCCGACTGTGGCTGCGCAGGGTTTCCCAAGTGATAAGCCACAGCTGGCCCTCAGCTCACCCGGCGGCCCTGCCGTTTTTAAGCGTGCTTCTAGGTGGCCTCGACATGGAAAGACTGCTGATTGTGAGTGAGTCGCAAGGGCACTCTGTGCCTGTGTGTGTTGTGGTTGTGTGCATGGGTGCTCGTTGCCGGGTGACAAGGATGCTGCAGAAGCATCACAGTATTTTGAGCTCCTGAACAACATGCAGCCTGCACCACCCTGGGTGTCTGCTGCTGCACAGCTGCCTCAGAGGTTCATGGTTCATGGCACACACAATGCACTGCTTACACACGGCTCTCACCCCCTGACTGAAACATGCCATGCAACCATCCTCGAAGGGGCTGGATGGAGGCTCTTGCTGCCAGGTGACAGGCGAGCACCAGTACCTCTGTAGGCGCTGTGGCTGCTCAGACAAGTTGCTTGTGTACCATAGACAGCACTGTGATTGAGTCCAGCACTGGGCTCTCTGTGCAGGCATCTTGACATGGGGGGGGGGCTGATTGTGCTTGCACTGAGGGTGTAGGAAGTGCAGGCAGGATGGTAGGGCCCGCTGACTGTGGCGTACGTCTGGCAACTGTTACCATGCCTGGCTCAGCCTTTCAGGCCTGTCCTTCTTGTGTTGGGGCCTGCCCTCTGTAACCCTAAGTGCATGTCAGGCAGGAGGTGCTTGTGAACGCCGACTGCACACTGTGTCACTGCATCTGTGCCACTGCAACAAGTCATCGTTGCCGGTCAGGTCAATTACAACACCCCAAGGGGGTCAGCTGGCACTTGAACAACAGCCAGGTTGTGCCAGAATGTCTGTCTACAGATCCATGGGTGAGTCAGCAGCAGCATCATAGCTACCTCAAAGCTACTGCAATGGTGGAGGCTGCATATGCAGCAGTGCACGGCACCTGCACAATGTCAAGGTCTAAGTGCAAAGCTTGGGCCTCGCTGCTGCAGACAGATTGCCAAATACTGTCATTGAATGACAGCTGCACACTCGGTTGATCACTCATGCACCTCTAGGCATGACACCAGCCGCTCACACAGTGAGGATGGACCTGCGCCATTAACACAAGACCACACTCAACACTCGTGTGTGTGCAGATGCGCATGCACGGCAGCTCCGAGGGCCCTGGAACACACCACGACGGCTCGTTGACACGGATTGCCCCACGTTGTGTGACCCAAGGTCACTGCGACACAGCCTGTCCAGCCTTCAGCACAGTGCCACACTGGTGCCTGCAAACGACCAAACTCAAGGAGCCACACAACATGTGTTGCACAGCTGGCTGGCACTCATTCCTTGACACAACACTCGTGAAGTGGTGGCTGCAGCAGCCCTTGCAAATGCCACAGTTCCTCCTCTCACTCCACTCCAGGACCCCCCAGCCCACTGGCATTCGCACACATAGCTAAAAGGTTCAATTGGGACAGCTCACACCTTGACGGCATGCCATGCAGTGCTCGCAAATCAAGGGAGGTCTACTGGGAGGTCAACACACCTCATGATCTACACGTGCACTGCAGGCACGGCTGCCCACTTGGCCACGAGATCTGGGCGGCGCACACCATCAAGAAACACATACGCTGCTGTGCTGCCAGGAGCACATGCGCACGACGTGCTGCCATGCCCGCCTGATTCACACCCACTGGGTCACACAAAAAAAGTCATAGGAGCATGTTACAAAAGCTGCAGGCTGAGCGCCCTACAGCAGCAGCTGGAAGGGGCCCAGGCTAGCCTGACATCCACAAGCTGGCACTCGCATGCCTTGCTCTACTGAGCTACAGGCAGGGGAGTGCAGGCTGCAGGAGATGTGCAAGGCTGCATGGCTGCAAGATTAGCTTAGTTCGAGCTGGCTCCGTGGCACAAGCCAGCCAGACACAGCCTCCAGCACGCACGCACACTCACTTGATTGATGACAGCATGGGACAGCTCACCCCAACGTCAGCATGGATGGGATGTGCCAAGGGAGTCAGGGACAGTCATATACATAGTGGCAGTCAGTGCTGCTGCTTGCTGTACTGCTGTGTCAGTACTGCCAGCCTGTACAGGCGCACCAGCGCTACTCGTATAGTGCCGGGTGAAATCCAAAAATCCTGCCAACGCCATGGCTAGCCAGCTGTACATCTGCAAGCTGCAGCAGACAGCAGTGCAGCCATACTCCGCTGCACCTATTAGCGTTTGCGCAGTAGAGGGCGACTATCCTCGACTGGCCATTATGCCGATGCAGTACATCACATTTCCTCTGGAGCCGATCTACGCACGCGGCCAATACCCATACTGCCTAAGGCAACTTGGTGTGAGAGCACACGTACCTAACCTAAGAGATTCCCATATGACCCCCTCATGGCCACCAGTTGGTGACACACAGGGCTGTGCACACCCACAAGGGTTTTGTACACCCACCGAAACCCGGGCCACCAGCAGCACGGTGAACAGCCCACACGGGTGGGCTGCTGTTGCTCCTGCTGCGGCTCCTGCTGCAGCACTCAACAGCATCGCTCCTGACGACGATGCTGCTGCTCCTGGCGTTGCTGCAGGGGGTACTCAGGCCTGCATCACCTCTTGGCTGCTGGTGTCAGACCTAGGGCTGCCTGGTGCCTGCTGCTGCTGCTGCTGTGCTGTTGCTGGCTGCTGCTGCGCAGGCGCCTGCTGGTTTGCCTGCGAGTATGCTGCTGGTAGGCCTTCCAGCGCTGCCTGAGCGTCCAGCACAGCGTGCGCAGCCCCAGCACCATACATCTCTTGCTGCCCCACCAGCTGCTGCTGCCCCACCATGTCACCAACCACCACGTGGATGCCCATCAGCTGAACGTCAGCAACATCCTGCTGCATTGCTGCCTGCTGCTGCTGTGCAGGGGGCGCAGACTGCTGGCCGTCGCCGTCTGGGGAGACAGGACCGTCCATGCTGCTGTCGCTGCTGCTGTGCCTGCGTCCCAACCTCTCCCACGCCTGCTGGTGGCTGCCACCCAGCATTCGGCTGCCTGGGGCTGGGTGCAGCACATCGAATGCGCCATGTGCCCAGCTGCAGTGAGCAATGCAGACAACACAGAGGGCGCGAGTCAGCGACGAGAGCACGACAGATGGTGCACTTGCAACATGCGCATGGCAGGCAGCACACAAACACAAAGGCACTGGCAGAGACCCCCTGACAGTGCTACCACAGCACGCCACAGGGTTCAGGCATCACCGCCCCTGAGTGCCACCCCCTCACCTGGTGAGAGCCAGCTTGATGTCAAAGTCTGGTGAGAAGTCCTGCTCAAAGCGCACCTCCCGCGGCCCCTTGTAGGGCTTGGGCACTGTGCGGGTGTTGTGCCAGTACAGCTCCTGACCATCCAGTGGGTTCTGCACCAAGATCTCCAGCCGGCCCCTGCAGGACATGGGCACGGTTGGCCACAGGGGATGTTGGCCACCAGTGACAATACACAAAGTCAACGCATGTACTCACAGGCACCAAACAGCCACAGGGTGTGCCATATGTAGACAACATGCACGTTCTACAGCACATCGACCAGCAGCTGCTGCCACACACTGCAGACCAGCTGACATGCCAGCCCGCGCGCATGTGTGCGGCATAACAACCCAACCATCACTGCTACCGCTGCAGTTGCCACCGTTGCGCAGTCAAGCATCAGCACTTGGGATGTACTTTGATGGCTGCACAGCACCCCCCTGCTGCTACACCCTGCCCCCACCTTCCATTGCTTGGGCCTCGGCTCACCTGCGTGCTAGCAGCTCCACCACGCTGCCCTTCATGATTGCTGTCTTGAAGGGCAGCAGGCTGCCGACAGTGATGCTCGAGCAAAAGCCTGTGGGCCGCTGCTCATCGGGCAGGGTTTTGCCCTTCAGCCGCTCAAACTTGCTGCTGTCCTGCTGACACTTGTGCAAGGCCTTGTCATCCTCCTGCAGGCGCGGGAGCACACCACAGCTTGTGTGTCGGCGTGTGTGCATGCATGCACAGCATGATGCAGCCCCTACTTACTGTTGAGTGGTCTACATCAATGCAGTGTATGTGCAAGCACCGTTTTGAAGCACTGCCGTATGTACATGCATCGCATCCTGCTGGTGGGTTTCGGGTTGCTGCTGTGCAGACTTGACACCCCCCCCCCTCAAACTGACCCCACACACGAACAAGCCGGAGTATCCTGCCCACATGCAAGACCGCAGTGGTCACCGGCGCTGCTGCACATGCGGCGCAGCGTGTAGGTGTGACAACCAGCCTCACCTCTAGGCACAGGGGCACGATGCCAAACTCCACTGCTGTGTTGCCGCGCACCACCAAGCGCCAGCGCAGGATGGGCTGGTCGGCCGTAGAGAGGTCAGAGACAAGCAACTTGGGCCCCATGCCATCCAGCTTGATGTGCAGGAAAGATTCTGGGGTGGTTGGCTGCATGAAGCGGTAGATAGGCTGGGCCCCAGCCTGGGGTGCAGGGGGACTCCACACAAAGTTGGCAAAGCCCACCCCGCTGTCCTCAATGTTGAGCCGCGACAGCCAGCTGCGGCGCCTGCATGTATGGAAGGGTGAAGGTTCGTGAGGTGCTGGATGTGTGAGGAAGGTGCTGCAGCTGGCAGGGATCTATGCACACTGTACTCAGGCTGGTAGTGAGCAGTACTCTTTAAGCAGCGCCCCCTGCAACTTCCCCGCCGCCCCCGCGCCTGCATCGGCTTGCAGAATGAAACATAGATGTCCCGCGCAGTCGTCTACTGGCACGATTTGTGCTGCGGTGAAAGGATGCGCGTATGCATGCGGTCATCACAGCCGGGAGCGCCAGGAACGCGTGACTGTGAACCGTGAGCGCGCCCAAAGCACACAAATGGTGCTCGATACACACCATAATGTTTCTGATACCACCGTCCCTCACCTCCAGCGGCCTGCATGCTCAGGACCCGCAGCTGCTAGCACTGCTGCCCTAGCTGTCTTGTCTACCAGCCTCAAGCCGCTAGCAACATCAAAGCTGCCTCGCAAGCTAGAGCAAGTCAGTTTGATATTCGCCAGTGTCTCCGCATCATCACAAAATCGCAGCACCGTCTCGAGCACTTCAGTGGGCAGAGACAGCAAGCTCAGAACTGCCCCGCTGTCCTCGGCTGACTTATATCCTACAAACCCAGAATCTACAAAGTCATTCATGCATGTCTTCCGCAGCTTGAGGGCTGGCTGGTTTGCTGCCTGCATTTGCTCTCGATTGCGCGTTCGAACCTGCTTGAAAAGGCAAGAATACTGCAACTAAACTGCAGGTCTGTTCTGCAAAGGACAGCACAAGCCAGTAGCAAGAAGCCAGGCTATCAACGAGGAACCCACTCGGTCACTGACGTGCTCGTTCGACGGGTTTAGCGTCCTCGTTGGGGAAAGTCATTCTTTGTTGTTCAAAAAAAGGATTATACGAGGGAGCATGATATCTGCGTCAGTCCTGGTCGGCCCAGCTTTCATCCAAGGTAGGCAACCTTGGCGGACAATGTGTACAAGGAAGCAACAAGCACGATCGCTGGCCCACTTAAAAGCTTGATACAATGGTAAATGCCATTTTCGTGTCCTGCATGTACATTGAGTTGTGCCACTTGCCGATTCACCCCTGGCAGCTGTGCTGATCTGCTGTCACCAGCCTGGCAGGGTATGTGGACCGCACCCAAGCTAGCCTGCAAGTCACGATGACACACCTGTGTGACATGATGATGCTCATTGAGAGCCGACGAGGAACTTCAAATGCAGTGCCCATGCACCCTTGCCGCATATGCATGACCTCTTGCGATCCTCACTCAGGATCGCAAGAGGTCATGCCTTGCTTGGCAAGCACTTCCAGTGTACTGACGCTGATAAGCTGTAGGTGAGTGCCTGTGTGCAATGACCAGGACTTCCCTTGCAGGACGACTTGCTCGGTCAAACGAGTTACATATCGCCTGACTTGTCCGGTCTGTAGTTTGTAAAACCTTGGTCACAATGTTGGCGCACACACTCAACGTGGCTGCAGCTGCATACCATGCTGGCCAGCTGCTGAGGCTCCCAGAACCCTCTCTGCTGCTTGCTGGGCTGCCTGCTGAGCACCACACTGTAGTGCAGTCAAAAAACATGCCAATGGCGTGCTGCAGCTCCTGGACGAGGCCAGCTCAGCTGCAACCCTCCCCCAGCAGAACCCCTGCTTCAAGAGGACGAGGCATTGGCAGCTGATCAGCACCCTCATTGCTATGGGAGCTCCCAAAGCACAGCTCAAACCACACCAACACACCGTTGAGGGCCACAGCTGACACTGCTGACACAAGCCTGTGCGCAGTGTTGGCTGGAGCTGCGCTTGGCCACCACGGTCGCACTGTAGGGCCGTGCATGGTCATACTCGATGAGGACAGCACCCAAGGAAGCGCTCAATAATATGGCCATTCTTGTTGATCCTGCATGTGCACAGTAAGGCATGTACACTGGTTACTATGTTGACCGTCGGCAACATCAGCTGATGCATGGGACACATCTGCCCTGGATGCCACCCTGGACTGCCCTGAACGCACGATTAGGGCTGCTGCAGGACCCACCAGACCTAGCATGTTGACAGATAAGCAAACGTGCAGGACTAGCAGACTGGCAAGACCAGCAGGCTACCAGAGTGACATGGCAAACAGTCGTCCAGGTGGCTTACCTGACCTAACAGCTGCTCAAGGCCAATGAAAACCTGCAGCAGCAGCAGCACAGCGCATTGGCAGTAATGTCTTTTGACTCCTCACTCCGTGCAGAGCACCCATTGGGTGCCCACAACTGACCACCACGTTTGAATTCAGACACTAAAGCACACCCAAAGCTGCTTGGAGCTGGACAGGCCTAGTGCTCCCTGGGACTAAGCCAGCCTGGCAGGCATTGCTGACATGGCTGCAGTCCAACGTGCACAAGCACTGCCTTACCCTTGGCAAAAGACTCATGTTCTGTGATGCAATTTCACTGCATCCCAGCCCAAACGCAGGCCCCCTGTCACTCACCCAACAGTCTCAGAAAGCAGAACCACCACTGTCTGCTTTGTGTGCTGCCCGCTGCAGGATGAACTGGGTGGTGTCTATGAACCGCTTGGCACAGTTCTCTATGCAGCTTGTTTCTCTGCTCGACAAGTATGTACCAGGAGAGCTGACGCATTTCTCAAAGCAGACCTCTGTCAAACTGGCGATCATCTGCTGTACTTGGGCTAGCTGCTGCTCTCGCTCGAGGAACGCCTGCATCTCCTTGGATGGACCCTTATCTGTTGCTGCCATTGCAACGTTTCGGAACTATATGCACAGTTTGGGATGGCTTGGTGACAACGTTGCTCTGCAGTAGCACTGGCAACGCTGCGGTTGCGACACAAGTGAGCTGGGTGTTCAGCGGTGGAACAGTCAGACGGGATACTTCATCAAGCTTGCACAAACCCTCTCAAGACGTGAGAGGTCTCCTAGGTGGCCCTTGAGGCATAACATTGCTTGACTACCTAACAGCTGGCTGTCATGCAGAAGTGCCACCATGGCAAGCAGTCACGCCCAGCAGAAGTGCCGGCACTCCTGCGCAGCAAAATCACCAGTCATCCTACACTAGGGCATCCACATCACTATGTGTGCTGGCACCCCCTGCTGCTGCTGCTGCTGGCTCTGCCTGCCCACCCTCTGCTTCATGAGCCTCCTCACCCTGCTGCTGCTGCCGCTCCCTGTTTACTGCTGTCACTGCACCAGCAGCCACCGCCCCTGCAAGTGCTGCAGGCAGGCCTGCCCCGCTGCCGTCAGCAGCCTGTAGCTGTAGCCACACCACATTGCTGCCTGCGTTGGACGCCTCCAGCAGCTTCCGTGTGCTGCACTCTGGCCCAAGGTCCAAATTGAACAGCTGCTTGAGCTCGTCATGCGACATCCTGTTGACGCTGCCACCACCCTGCATCGTGGCATCTGCCAGGTCTGACTTCATCATCTGGCGCTGGTACACCTGTGTGCGTCCACCAACCAGCAGCATCACTCAACTGAGGCCGGGACAGTGGGGAACGAGTCAGGCCACAACAGTGGTCAGTCTGTGTATTCACGTGCATAAGCACACGCTTGTCTTGCGCTACAACACTAGCAATCACACGTGCTGCATGACACAAAGCACACACTGGTTGCCAAAGGAGCAGCCAGTGTCTGCTCTGCCTGTTTGTGCCTGTGAAGCAGCCTTCCAGCCATGCTGCCTGCAGCCACAGTGCCTGCCTGCCACACACACCTTCTCCTCGATCGTGCCTGCTGTGACGAGGCGTGTGACAAAGCAGGGCTTGGTCTGGCCATCCCTCCAGATCCTGGACATGGCCTGCAGGTCAGCTGCTGGGTTCCAGTCACAGTCGTACAGCACCTGCAGATGCAGCAACCAAGCAACAACACATCAGCTATTCACCATTGGCACGAGCCAGCACACTATGAGCCGCTGTTGTACCATGAGTCAAGCGAAAATCGCAGCAAGCAAATCAGCAGGCAGGGAGCAGGCGGGCAGGCAGGGAGGCTGGTACACAGGCGGCTTGCCTGGTAGCACCACACTTGGACCCCTCCATTACTGCCCCAGTGAGCAATCACTGCACTGTACAGCATGCATACATGACAGCTGGGCAGCAGCAAGGCATGCTCTACTGTCTGCCTCCTTGGACCCACCAGATGGTTTGCTCCAATCAGGTTCAGCCCGGCACCTCCAGCACGCGTTGACAAGAGGAACACCTGAAGCAACCAAACACACATTGAATGGTTGCTGTGAGGCAGGAAGGTCTTGCAGGACAGAAACATGCAGGTCCTCAATCTGACAGAGTCAACACACTGTTTCACTCGCATGAAGCGTATCAGCGCTCAACACCATCACTACTTGGTTGGGTGCCCCCGGCATCTTGGGCTTGCGCAGCGTGCATGTTCCTATTCCCACGGGTCAACACCCTAAAGGGTGTAATGACCACCATCAGATGAATGCAGACTGCTGGCGCATTCAATTGACAGCAAGTTCTACAAGGGTGTCGTGCGATGTGGCAGCCGCCAGCATGCTGCCAGTACACCCAAAGACTGCATGGGGTGCCCGCTGTGTCGCACAAAATACGCAACAAGAGCGGCTGAAAATCAACCAAATCAAGCAAGAGCCCACCTGGCCGATGCCTCGTGTGTTGAAGTTGTCGACGATGGATTGCCGCTCATCCACACTGGTGCCGCCATCAATGCGCACACTGCGCCAACTGCAGCAGCCACAGCCACCAGGGAAGCACACACCAGTTATGTGAGCGGGATTCTTTGGCTGCAGGCCTACGGAGCAAGGTTCCGAACCATTTTTGGAATGCCAGGTCTCACCAACAGGTATGCTGAATTGCAGTCATGCTAGCAACGTGCCTTATCACCTGCATGCAATGCATGGCTGCTTGTCCTGTTGGCTCACAGCACACCATGCTGACTCCACCTACCAGGCCCTCCAGCTGCCAGGCTGACCGTGCTCACCTGTGTGGCGCACACAGCAGGTCGTCAATGAGATCCAGGGCAGTCGTAGATGTCGACACCACCACCACCTTGCTGCCCTCAGCAATGATGCTCGACAGCAGGGCGGACAGCGTCTGCAGCTTGCCTGGAACAGCACAGCAGCACAGCGTAGGGGAGGGCTCAGGACACAGCGCACAGCGTGGTCATCGCAGCACTGAGCGTAGCACATGGCAAGGTCAGGACAGGAGAGGCACATCACACAGCCACACAAGAGGATTACGCTACACATCGGCATCAGCACATTAGGGGCAAGGCAGGAAGGGGCTTTGCAACAGGGTGGTCAGCAGGATTAGATCCACAAGTGGGTTGGGCCTCCAAGCCAAACCTGCTGGAGCTAGTGCATGCACAATCTGAACGATAGCAGTGGCCCTTTGATAAGTACTGGTGTGCCCATAATTCCAAGACTGTACACAGCAGATCCAACTTTGGTACACAATGCACACCTACCTGAAAGCTCGATCGCCTCCAGGGGCACAGCAGCAGCATGCAGGTGCTGCTGCATTGTGCTCGCAGCAAGCTCCGCTATCTTCATGCTGCCTTGCGGCTGTGCCGGCTGCTGCTGCTGCTGTGTTGGTTGCTGCTGCTGCTGCTGCTCCTCTGCACCTGCTGCCTCCTTTGCCAGCAGCAGCTTGGGGTGGTTGCACAGCTTGCGCAGCACTGTGATGGCGGGCAGCACGCCCTCAGAGTCACCCCCACTGCCCACACCGTACAGAAGCGAGGTGATGCGCTTGGTGCGCAGCAGGCTGCGGTACACCTCCACCTGCAGGCACCAACACACCAGCCTTGCCACCCATGTACCTACACACCAAAGCTTGTGCCATGCGGGCCCGCTGAGTGATGCTTGGGGTGGAGCTCTCTTTGTTCACGCTGCTGGCAGTGCAGATGCACCCATGGACTCACACCAGATGGCTTGTGTGCACACAAGCAGCCAGTCAAGCACAGTGGTTGCTTCCTGTGATGTGGTGGACCACAGCGATGCTCCAGGAGGCATGCAGCAAGTACAGAAACAAGACCAGACGCCCTGAAGCTGCCCACATGCTGGCAAATACGGCTCACTCATCAGTCAGGAAACATGCATGTGCCAGGCATGTTCTCCCGTCAACCCACTTGCAAAGCTGAGGGCCTGCAGAACATGGTGTGCACTGCCAGTGGTGGCAGGTGCTTGGACAGCACCTCCTGTGTGCGGCGCAGCATGAAGGCTGACACCCGCTTGTGCAGCTTCCTGAGACAGGACACGGCAGCAGCATGTGGAGCATGGGCGCTGGCATGTGAGCACAACTGACGCAAGCATTCGCAGCACCATGTGGCATCCAACAGCATATGTGCCAGGGGTCGGTCCTGTTTATGCAGCAGGAGGCTGAGCAGTGCAGACATGCTTGCAATTCTACATGAGCAGTGTGTGCGTACAGAGCACGCAGTGGAGAGTGTGTGCATGCTTGGGTCCCGTGTGCTGCAGCCCACTCACTCTGCCCTGACAGCGCCCAGCTCCTTCTGCTCTGCTGAGGCGCCCTTGTCTCTGGACTGGGTGATCACGTCGCCTGAACAGCAGCCACAGAACCAACCACACAACATGCCAGTCAGAGCATCAGATGAACAAGGAGCAGTATCACCGTCAAAGTGTCTGGTGCAGCAGCTGTCAACGTTGGCCCACACACTGGGGCAGCTTTGGTCACCATAAGGACCCTGGCAAGCGCTGGTTTGCAAGGCTGCCTCACGTACGTCCTTTGTTGCAGAAGCTGCAGGAGAACGCACAGCAGCTGCCAGGAGAGTATGCTGCTGACTGCTGCCTGCAGCTCACCATAGACACACTTGAAGGCGGAGAAGGTGCCCAGCAGCCCAGGCACAGCAAAGGACAGCAGCGCTGCAGGCGGCACAAGGGCAGCAGCACAGGATAGCACAGCACAGCATAGTGACAGAGTCGAATCGACACGTGCGGCGACAAACCATGTGTTTACATGTTGTTACAGCCAGCAGTATGATGGCCATATTTCATCCAATGCTGCTCCTGGCAGTGCTTGCAGCACCACCCAGCCTCCAACCCTGGATGTCGGCGACAACATGCTCAAATTTTATCACCACCGTGGTGCGTGACGCAGCACATAGCGCTTGCCCTCAAGGCACACAGTCCCAAGGCCACCCACCATAGAACTCGTCCAGGTTGTTCTGCACGGGTGTGCCTGTCAGCACCACGCGCCTGTGGCAGTTGAGTGCCAGAAGTGCGTCGATGGTCTTGTTGCCGCCCTTGGCCTTCAGCCTATGCCCCTCATCACACACCAGCACGTCACAGCTGCCCGCCAACTGGGGGCCATACTTGCGCATCGCCTGGACACACACACACACGACATGTACATACAGCAGCACGTACGCAGCGCAGCACTGGAGCATGATGGGAGTTTTTACGTGGTAGGCATGAATGATTGCTGCGCATGAAAGCGCACACTCAAACCCATTAGCAAACCGACTGCCACACACCATACACCCACACTTGTCAAAAGCCTGCAGGTTGGCCAGCTAATGAGATGTGTAGCCGCTCACACTACAAACATGCCGCCACATGTAAGGCAGTCGCCAGCAGGCCATACCTCGTAGCTGGCTATCAGCAGCTTCCACACAGTCCCCTGCTTGAAGTTGTTGACCTCTTCAACTGCTGTTGGGCCCTGCAGCATCAACAGGGATCACAAAAGAGGCATTGCAATCCTGTTGACTGCGTATGAAGGCTGCTAGGCCCATGACTGCCTGGCAGACAGAGCATGTGGAGGCATGGCATAGTTGCAGGTCGCATTGCCTGTAGGTGGGCACTGTGGGTGCTACAGGGGCCCGCTGGGGTGTCATGGCCTCAGAGCAGTGCTCAGCCTGCTCACATTGGTGAGCTTCATGAAGCGGACTCGCTCCTGCCCCAGCCACTTGTTCACCTGCAGGCATGCCGTATCACAAAGCAGACATACAGTGTTGCATGCGCTGTCATCAAGTCATACACGCATGGGCTGCTGTGGGTCAAATAGCATGTAGGGGCTTCGAGCACAGGGACAAAGCACTATCTATCAAAATCCAACCTAGGCAATTCAAATTGGACGGGCAAAGCCAATGCCAGTCTCTCGTGGGACTGCATGCAGTGAGAGTTGCATGACTGGCAGTGGCCCCACCTCCTTGCCCCAGTTCTCCACCAGGGTGGCGGGTGCAACCACGATTGCCTTGTTGACCACAGGCACCCCCTGGGGCCCCTGGCGCAGCAGCGTCCACAGCAGCGTCAGCACCTGCAGGGTCTTGCTGCAGACCCACAGCAACAACAGGACAGCAGCAGCAGCAGCAGCAGCAGCATGCACAGCCGCCTTGAGCTCCACAGTGCTTAGCTGTAGCTGCA
>QAXK01001834.1:0-13208 GCA_004335735.1 Chlorella sp. KRBP
CGGGTGGTGGTGGCGACGGCGCCGGTGGCCAGGGCGTTTGACTTCCTCAGCATGGCGCCGGGCGAGCCCGAGTACAACCAGGTGCGCTTGGTTGGTTGGTTGTTTGGTTGGGGAGGTGCAGGTGGGTAGGTGGGGGGATTTTAGGGCATTGGCAGAGGGGCCACCGTGGTACGTCCTTGAGCAGTGGGAAGCGGAACACTGGGTGCAAGCGCCCGTAGGCCCTCCATAAGGATGAGCTTGGCTGTGCTGCACCAGCTACTGTGTGTGCTGTCTCGCTCTCACGCCATCAGGCTCAGCAGCCTGGTCACCTCCTTTAGCGCATGCCCCACGCCACATCAGCCACACGCAACAGCACCAGGGATATCCTGGCATCACAGCTGCACGCACGCCTGCACCCCTGCGCCTGCAGTCGCGGCGGTTGGTTGAGCAGTTCAACCAGTGGCAGCCGGCGGAACTGGACCAGTACGTGGCGTGGGCGCGTGAGGTGGAGGCCGACATGGACGCGGGGGAGCCCTGGCGCGTGGACCTGACGCAGCCGGCGGCCTCGGCGTGAAGCGGCGCGGTGTTGCGCGGGATCTGTTGGCGCTGGCGTCGCACCTGTTGGTTGTGCTTGAAACTCAGCATTCCTGTGCACGCGGCAAGGTCCACCGCTGGATTTCCTGACGACCGCAAGTACCGCAAGTCCTGCCGTGCCACGGCGCGTTTGACCAGCAGCGGAAGAAGAAGAGCACGAAGGCCTCATCCAACGTGTCGATCCGGATCGTGTTGATGGCGCCACCTGCTCGCCGGCGTGCGCCAGCTAATAGTGTGGGCCACCGCACGCATGACCGATTCACAGAGGAGCACAGAGCGCGAAACACACAGCTGCAACAAACGCACTAACACACTGCCATTCATACGGCCGACGCGCTCCCGCTAGCGAGCGTCTTCTTCAGCGCGCATACCGACACTCGCGCTCGCCAGCAAGCTCCGCTCGGCGCGGAGCTTGTGATAGCACGGCGAGCTTGCCTGAGGCTACAGCCTGAGGCTACGCAGTCATGTAAGCAGGGAGCGAGGAGGGAGCGAGGGGGGCAGTCCCGGGAGATTGCGGAGCCTGGCCCCAGGCTCGCCCAGCGAGCCAGCAAGCTCACACGCGCTATCTACACGCAGGTCCGGCTCCACGCTCGGTCATCGCCCAGCTTTCGGCGATGGCGTGCGAGCAACCAAGACTTCCATCGCTCAGGAGCAGCAGCCCGTGCGCGTGGGCGAAGCAGGCCTTCATCGTTTCCAGAACTACTCGGAGCGCGTCGTGCTGCAGGAGGGCAGGTGCGCGTCCTGGCCGTGCACGATGCGTGCGCTCGCTGCCGGACGCATTCACGACATGAGACGCACGGCAGGTCAACGTCCACAGCAGCAGCAGCAGCACGATTCGCACCAGGAGGTGCACAGCGCCTGATGTCGTGGCGCGTGGGGGCGCGCTGGCTGCCAGCTCGCGCTCTTTTGCCGCCAGCCTGGGCACAGGAGCTCCGAGAGATGATGGCCATCTGGTGTCGTGCACAGTGATGATGTGCACAACAGAGAGAGGACCTGCAGGGATGATCCACCATGTGTGCGCCTCTGCGTGCGCAGGTACAGCAGCGTCGTCTCAGCCTGGCACCACACGTCCGAATCTCCGGTCGTAATCAAGGCCTACAACAAGGCCACGCTCACGCCGCCGGCACTGCAGGGCGTCTACCGCGAAGTGCGCCTGCTCCAGGCATGCCAGGAGGCCAGGTGCGGACCCGCGCTCTCACGGCATGCCTGCCCCTGCCTACCACCAGATATATACCTTACGCACAACACGCGAAACTCACGAGACGCCTGCAGGTGCCAGGGCGTGGTGGCGCTGCTGGCGGCCTTTGAGGACGAGGGCCAGGTCTACCTGGTCTTCAAGGCCTGCCTGCGGGGCGACCTCTACCAGCTGCTGATGAAGGAGCCCGACCAACAGCTCAGCGAGCGACTGGTGGCCACCACGGTCAGTGGTGGACTGGCAGCCAGGGAATATCCTAGCAAGCCTGGCGTGATGCTTATCTTACTCGAACTTGTACATCGTTGTGCAGATTGCCCTACCGCTGCTCATCACGCTGGCGGAGCTGCACGGCATGGGCGTGGTGCACCGCGACATCAAGGTGAGTATGGGTGGTGCCACGCAGTAGCCAAGTGAGCTCAGTTCAACAGCGGCACAGCCCTCGTTGACTCAAGCCTCTGCTCGAAAACAAACCTTTGCACCTGCAGCCCGAGAACCTGTTCCTCGAGCTTGACGGGCGCGTCGTGCTGGGCGACTTTGGCCTGGCCGCCGAGCGGGGCGACAAGCTGACGGACCGCGTGGGCACCCTGGACTACATGGCACCAGAGGTGGGTACAAGGCGTGGGTGGGCAGTGCCTGGGACTACATGGCACCAGAGGTGGGTACAAGGCGCGGGTGGGCAGTGCCTGGGACTACCTGGCACCAGAGGTGGGTACGAGGCGCGGGTGGGCAGTGCCTGGGACTAAATGGCACCAGAGGTGGGTACAAGGCGCGGGTGGGCAGTGCCTGGGACTAAATGGCACCAGAGGTGCGCACGCTGGCACACAGCAGGGCTTGGTGGCGGCGACACCTCGCCTGCACAGGCGCAACATTGGTCCTCACTGGTGCCCGTGGACGCAAGCGCAGGTGCTGTCAATGCCCATGCAAGCTGACGTCGCCTCGGGGCACAGCGCGCCGCAGCGGGCGTACGATGAAAAGGTGGACATTTGGGCCGTGGGCTGCCTCTGCTTCGAGATGCTGGCGGGCCAGCCGCCCTTTGAGGTGCAAGACCCCAAGGAGGTGCGCTTGCCTCCCCTGCCCACAGCACCACCACCCTGCTGGCCTCCCGCACGCATGGTGGCGAACTGCTGCCCTCCGTTAACGCACAACGCTCTCGCAGACGGCTCAGCTCATCCTGGCGGGCCGCCCCGCGCCCCTCCCGCCCCACCTCTCCACCGCCTGCGTGGACTTTATCCGCCAGGCGCTGGCACACGACCCCGCCCAGCGGCCCTCAGCGCTGCGCCTGCTGGAGCATCCCTGGCTGACGCACCTGGCCACGCAGCTGCACCCGCGCCGCCCCTCCAACTTCAGCGTCGACTGCATGGATGCGAGCGTCACGTGCACCTCCTCCAGCTCTGCCCCAGCGCTCATCAGCCTGTCGGCGCCCAGCAGCCCCGCGCCACCTGGCACCGCAGCGGCCGCCAGCAGAGAACCTGCAGGGATGGATTCCGACGAGTGCCAGTGTGAGGAGGAGGAGGAGGAGGCGCCAGAGCGCGTGGTGTTGTGGGAGCGCGAGCAGCCCTGTCGCAACCTGCGCGCGAGCTGGGACGTGGTGAGCAGCCTGGAGCTGCTCAAGCTGCACGAGCAGCAGCAGCAGCGCCGGGCAGCTGCAGCGGCGGCGGCGGCAGCAGCGGCGGCATCGCTCGTCCGACCACAGCAGGTGCTGCACAAGGCGCCGCTGGCGTCTGCTCCTGGTACGCTGTCCGCGCCAGCAGTGGGGCCATGCCGACTGGCCAGGGCCAGCAGCGGCGCCGCACCTGCTGCCTCGGACGCCCTGCGACTGCCGAGCGGCGTGATGCACCACCACCCACACGCACCGGACCTGTCCGAGTCGTCGTCCGTCGAGGATCTCTGCTGCGGTGCCGGCGGTCCCGCCAGCGGCGGTAGCGCCACCAGTGCTGGCGAGGATGCGGCGTTGGAACGCACGTCAAGCGGCGCGGACCACTGGGCCAACTCGCCACCCATCGCCGCCGAGGGACTGGTGTTGCGCTCGTGCTGCTCCGTGACGGCGGCCGGCTCGCACTTTGGCGCTGCGGGCGCGCTGGCGGGGGCGCTGGCGCCAGAGCGCTCAGCGGCGTCCTTCTGCATCGGCCAGGGCGGCGCGGCGATGAGTATCAACGCTCCCGGCGGCTGCGGCAGGGCTGGAGCGGCAAGTGGGCAACAGCCAGAGGCGGCGCTTGAGTTGCCACCTGTGTACATGTCGTGGCAACCCAGCGCGTCCAGCGTGGGCAACAAGAAGGCTGTGGGCAAGAGCCGTTTCGCTGCTAGGTGACATTGGGTAGAGCGTGCGAGGTGTACAAGAACGAGACAGAGTAGCTGCGCAGGAGGGGCTGGGCTGCAGGCAGTGGAAATGGAACCAATCACCTGTAGGGATAGCGTTAGACAGCAGCGGAGCCCTGGTGTGGCTCAGGCGTATAGACATTTGTGAGACATCGCGATGATGTGGCAAGAAGGCGAACACAGGGCCCTGGAACAAGCTGCCATGTGCATGACACCCTTTTGTTGTCAGATGTAAATGGTCAAGACGTGCACCTATGTACATTCATCCGGCCACCAGGCCTTAGCGACTCTGTGATTGCACCGCCTCATGTCCTGTACACCTCACGTTTCCTGCCTCCGGTCTCCAAGCCATCGTACCGTTACCGCCGCCCCCATGTACGCGTGGTGTTTCCCGAGAGCATGCAACTACCGGGGCGGGACTTTGCCGCCAAGGCAGCAGCCCTTGCTGACTTGAGCTGCTTGACCTGCTTGCCTGTGCTGGCGGAGTTGTCGCCTCGTTGATTTGCCGTCTCGTCGCGCTCTTTAGCTGCCAGTCTTCTTTGCTGCGCATTTTGCCGCATGTGTAGCCCACTCGGTCGCCGGAGGCCGCTGTGCCAATGTCTGAACCTGATCTGTCGCATGCGCCGAAAGCTCAGCGTGGGGCTGCTTCCCTGCAGGGCTGCTGCTGCATGCGTGCGTGCGCACGTTGTGAAGATGTACATTCAGGCATGCCTTTGCCTTGGCCATGTGCGAGGTGCTGCCCAAGCTTCTCTCATCTCAACCATCACTGCCACCATGCGCTGCGCCCTCGTGGAGAGGGCCCCGATGGTGATTTCTGCGCTGTACTGGTTTGTAGAGGGCGTTGTGCCGTGCGGTGTCCTTTTGTGCCTTTGCCTCCATTGCCTATGCCCTTGACGAACACCTGTTGTGGTGCGGGACGTACTGTATGCCTTGTCCTCGTCGGCCTGCCATCGTTGCCTATGCCCCCCTCCCTTGCACGCACCACTCCCTGGCATGCGGTGCGTACACGTGGCAAACGATAAGCATCCACCACAGTTGTGTGGTCCCACCATCAGCTCAGACTGCACGCGCTGAAAAAAGCAGCAGTTCGCATCGCAGCATCCACAAGCGGCGCCAGGTCGCATAAAGTCCAAGTGCAACTGAGCCTCTCCAAAGTTCACAGTGTCATATCCGGCACAACCCAACCGCCAGGTCAACCCACGAAATGCACATCACTATCAAGCCCTGCGGCTCACAGCTCACAGCTCAGTCACGTCCTTCCCCCTGGCACGCCCCGCCCTGCCGTCCCGCCAGCTCCACCGCAGCTCACGTGCGGGGAGCGGCGTCGTGTGCTGCGGGCGGCGGCACCACCACCACCTGCGGCACGTTCCATGGCGCGCTCGAGGTGCCCGAGTGCACTGACGAGGCGCGCTCCGAGCCGACCTGCACGGCGTCAGAGTCGGCCAGCGTGCCTGCAGCCAAGGCCATGGGCAAGCACCACACAGTCACACAGGTGTGAGGCATCAAAGCAGATGCAAACACAACCTCTTGTGTGAGCAGATTTTTTTTACGGCTGCAGCATCATGACACATGTCGTGAACGCCATGCAATGGTGATGATGATGATGACAGCAGAAGCAAGTGCAGGAAGCGGGGGGCCAAGGTGGTGTGCGAGCTCGGTCCTCACCTGCCATGCTTGCCATTGCGGCTGCGAACGGCGGGCGCAGCGGTCCGTTGCCCCGGGAGCCCTCGTGCACCGCGGGCACAGGCCGGGCGGCGGGGCGCGGGTGCGGACGGCCCCGGCTGTCGAGGTCCTGGTAGTTGTGCAGCACCTTTGACACGCCCTGGTGGGAGATCTCCAGCTGCAGGGGGCAGCAGGGCGGTGCGTGTGGCTCTCACGTCAGCCCACGGATGGAGCACGGAGCCCATGCAGCAGCACAGCCATGGGGTAATAATTCCTTAAAAAGCATACCAGGTGCGTAGGGAGTGAATTCAGAGCACGCCGTCTCGCACTGTATTTCAAACTCGCGCTAAATCGCGCTAAATCGCACAATTTAGCAAGGGGCAAACCTCTTGACCCTGCTCACTCACCAGGATTGGGTCGTCGTCCTTTGCTGCCGGCACGTCCTGCATCCACGGCTCCCCGTCCAGCTGCAGGTATGCGTGCGAGGGCGACCCGTCGGGACGCACGTGCCCCGCCGCCAGCAGGATGCGCACGCCAATGGCCTGGCAGATGCGCTCGGCGTGCACCAGCGACCCGTGCGTGCCCATCACGGCCATGGTGTGGTAGCCGTGCTTGAGGCCCACCACCTGCACACAGTATGCAAGACACGCGGTAGCAGCAGCCTCAGCCTCAGCAGGGTAGTTGTGCCCAAATCATGCTGCAACCACAGCACGGCGGTGTGCGATCCATGCACTTGCCACTGCATTTTGCGTCGCCCTACAACAGGTCCAGATGGTGTCAGCCCTGTACCTGCACCTGCCCTCCTCGACCTCTTTTCCTTACCTCACACCATCAAGCGCACTGCCCTCCCCGCCTCTATCTCTAATAACCTCAGCACCACCAAGCGCACCTCTAGCTTGCCGTCGTTGTAGCTCGGGTCCTGGAACTCATCCTTGGCCCCGCTGCCCGCGCCGGGGCGGTGCGGCCCCCACAGGTTGCGCCCCCCGGCGTACGACTGCAGGTTGAGCACCACCACGGCCTTGATGCCCTCGGGCACGGGCAGCTCCTCCCACTGCTCAGAGCCTGGCTTCTGGACTTGCAGCCGCGCCTTGGCCGTCACGTCCTTGGTGCAGCAGAACCAACCTGCGGGGAGATGGAGCAGACGCAGAGGAGAGAGAGAGAGGGCGACTGAGTGAATGTGAGGTCACATTCAGAGAAGCACCCTGCGCCAAGTCAGCTAGTACAGAAGATCGCCAAGAGAAGCATGTTCGGACAGGGGGCTGATGCGCCAACATGCCCACAATGCTTGTTTAGGGCCATTTCAATCCATCACGTCCCCCCCTCCCACGCCCACTCAGCAGCCCTGCCCCTCTGCAGCACACCTGATGTGCAGCCGAAGAAGCTGTACCAGAACTGGTTCGCCAGCCTGTTGCTGGCCAGGTGCGGCTTCCTCTCGCGCAAGTCATGGAAGTAGTAGGCCGCCCTAGCGTCCAGTCCCACGGACACGTAGTTCCAAAACAGGCCCACGGCGCGCACACCAGGGCCACGGCGCGTGCCGGGCGCCGCCGCCGCCGCCTGCGGCTGGAGGCGGCTGTTGCTGCCACCGGCGGCGGCGGCGGCGGCGGCTGCATCGGGCGTGATGGGCGAGGGCGGGGCGACTTCGTGCTGGATGCGGAGCGAGTGGGGGAGGGAGTGGCCGTGCTCGTTGCGTACCAGCTGGGCGTTGGGCAGACGCATGGTGAGGCTCCAGCAGTCGAGGTCTTCGTGCTTGGCAGTGGCCACCTGCACACGCAGCAGGCTCGTCATGTGGGTTGCGGGGTGAGGTCGTGGGCAAGCGAGCACCCAACAGCAGCTAACAGACATTAGCAACAGACGTTTGCGCGACCCGCCCTCAGTGGTGCCGTTTGGCAGGCATTGGCTAATGCACCAGCTACAGGACGCGCTCACCCTGAGCAGTGTGTTGTAGATGCCAGTGTATCCCCCGATCCAGGTGCTGTTGAACGCGTCGCCCCACCCAAAGGTGCGCGCCAAGTCGTTGCCTGCGCGCACCACGCACCGCGTGGCCAGGTTAACCCGCACCTGCACCTGATCTGAATGCGCCCATGCTCACTTCTGCCAGCTAGCAGCCCGTGCTCAGCTAGCAGCCCCCATGCTCAGCTCCGGTAGCCCAGCAAACGTTGTTGTTGTTGTAGAGCCCCGCTAGTGATGTGTCACGCCAGGGCAACTGGCGAGAAGGAGGACATCTGCCCAGGCAGGAGCACCCTGCACCCTGACCGCGCCCTGGAACTCCACGCACCTGTCCCCAGAGGCATGATGGCCACAGGCGGCACCGGGTGCAGCTTGAGCGCCTTGATGGTGCCCAGCACCCACGCAATGGTGCCGTCCCCGCCCGCCACAATGATGCGCAGCCGTGACTGAAGCGCCGCTGCGTGAGGCACGCCCGCCGCTATCGCCGCCTGCGTGCATGTGTCGGATCAGCCGCCGCCACGCTGCAGGTTGGCTCTTGGGCGACGGGGAAGTGACAGCCAGGGCGAGCTGTGACGCTGGCAGCAGAGCAGAGTGCGGCACCCTGACCTTGAAGTTGTCCCATAGCTGCTGCAGCACGCGGTCGGGCTTGTGCTGGCTCAGGTCAAAGACTTGCAGGCGCCCCAGTCCTCGGCTGAGCGCCATTGCCAAGTCCGGCCCCGCCCTGCCGCCCGACCTGGCGTTGATGAAGACGATGAGCGGGGCCTCCGGGAGCACGTTGGCGTCCGGGCGGATGCCTTGCAGGAACTGGGCAGAAAGGCTGCGCTCGGGAGCAAGGAGCGGCTCCGCACGCGGCATGTGTGGCGACACCGCCTCCCCGCAATCTGCCGCTTGCGGCAGCAGGAAAGCACAGCATGCCCACTTGTCAGCTGCACGGTGGCGGTCAGGCACACTCACTGGTAAGGAGCGGAGAGCGCGTCCTGCGCGCTGAAGGCGCTGTATGCGGGCTCGGACCCTGGCCTTGCGGATACCTCCCCAGGCGCCACGCTCTGCGGTGTTGGCAGCAAGGGTCACGCGCAGCAACACACTGCAAGGTGCTGCTGTGCGCTCCTCTCCTGCCGTGCAGGTGTGCACAAAAGGTGAAATGCGGGGACGCTCGGAGCAGCTGCCATTGGCCGCGAGCCCCGGCGTGGCGAAGGCATTGCAGCCGTGGCCTTGCCCTGGCGCGTGTACCTGGTGCGATGGCTGTGGGCCGGGCCCTGTGGTCGTGCCGTCGAGCCCAGCGGAGGGAGCCATTGCTACCAGCAGGACTGGGTGCTAGAGCTCTTGCAGGTACTGTGAATGGTGTGAGCAAGTGCCAGGCGCAAGGATGAGGCACAGGCACACACGGGGACGGGGCACACAGCATGCGACGCAAACTTCAACCTCCCGACAGTAACATCACGATATATGCATGCGCCACCCGGACAAGCTGCAGCAGTCCCTGGGCTGCCCACGCCTCCATCCAGGCAGGATGGTGCTGCTCGTCAGCAGCAGCCAATCGCACGGAACCCCCCGCCACCGCCTGCCGGCGCCAGTCGCGCCGCCGCAGGACCACCCGCCTCCCATCCTGCCCAAACGACACAGCCACTCGAGCGGCGAAAGCAGCTGCTGGTGCAGGCGGTATCAAGGCTGCGCTTCCCACCAGAATGCCCTGTGCGGGCACGGCGTCCGCTGTGGTGGGGCACGCGCAGAGGAAGCGCTGCTGGTTCACCACAAGCGTGGCCCTGGCCAGCGAGTCGGAGAGCACGCTGCCTTGCACCAGCTGCAGCGCCCGGTGGCTACGCTGCAGCACGGCCAGGTGCGCCCGTGTCACCTGCAGGCGCACACGAATACCAACGCCAAGACCAACGCCAAAAGCAACGCATGCTCAGCTGCAAGAGATGCACCTCGCCTGCAGCCAGACCTGCAGCGCCTCACCTGCGTGCCCCGGACGTCCACAAAGCGCAGCACGGGTTGCGTGGCCAGGTGCTGCAGCCCCTCCCCCGTCACGCGCGTGCCCTGCAGCTCCCAGTGGTGCAGCCGCGTGTGCCTGGGCCACCCCTGGGCCTCCGCAGGGAGAGGTTGGTGGTTGGTGCGCGCCCAGTGCTCCATGCGCACGCCAAACGTCAGCGCGCTGAGCAGCGCATCGCCCACTTGCGTGTGGCTCAGCCGCAGCACCTGCAGCACACATGGCAGCCACACACACTCCCATGCTGGACAGAATGGCTGCGTCACATGTGTGCTCAACACGCACGCATGTGAAAATTCAGCCAATGAGCCGCAGCCCAAACGCCCTATCGTCCACTACAGCATGCCAACCAAAGGGCGGAGGTGCTCCTCACCTGCAGCGCGGTCATCTGCAGCAGGGTCGGCGTGATGGTGTCGTCCAGCAAACTGCTTCCGCTCAAGTCCAAGCAAGTGAGCACGTCCAACGCCAGGTACATGGAGCAGTGCCGGAGCTGCTCAGGTGCCAGCGCGCTGCAGCCGCTCAGGCTCAGGCAGGTGAGCCCCAACCGGGGCCAAGGCGGAGGTGGGGGCACCGGGGCCTGTTCGGCTGGCAGCTGCGGCGGCGCCCGGTGTTGCTGTATCTGCTGGCTGCTTGGTGGCTGGTGCGCATGCTGCAGGGGTGGTTGCTGGTGGTCGTGCTGGCCTGTGCAAGCTGCACCGCCTTGGTGGCCCGTGCCGCTGCTGCCCACCGCACTGCCGAGCCACGAGAGGTCGGTGAGCGCGGCACAGCCGTCCAACTGCAAGTGCTTCAAGGTGCCGTGCGTGCTGTGGAGGAGCTGGGCCAGCGCTGACGTCATGTGGAGGCCTGGCTCTGAGAGCACCAGGGCCCTGGGGTGCCTGCAGACGGGTCAGCAGCGCTCGCCTCAGCGCTTGTGCGGTGCCTGCAGGAGCTCTGCTTGCCACCCCTCGTAGTGCTTTGCCACTCCAGCCACTCACCAGCATGTGGTGGCGAAGGCTGTGAGCACCTGCAGCTCCGACCACAGCACTACTAGCTGGTGCGCCATGGCCGCCGGCGGGAGCGCCCTCCGGTGCGCGCCCGCTTGCTCCAGCATCGCATGCCCGTGCCTGTCACCACTGGCGCCTCGCCGCTGGCGTGCACCATACGGCGCTGCTGCTGCTGCTGCCATCTGTTGCTGCTGGAGCGCGGAGGGTGGGGGAGGCGCGCAGGCGGGCGCTTCAGGCTCCAGTCCCGCTTGAATGCGCATGATGCGATGCTGCCTGCGTGTCCACGGAGCTGCGATGGCGTGATGCGTGCGAGCAAGGAGACGCAGTGAAGGCAGCGGTATGAGGCACTCACCTGGCCCACTGCTCGTGCACCGCGCGCGCCAGCTCCGGCTCAGGAAGTGAAGCCAGCACCTCCACGGGTGGTCCATGGCTATGCGGCTGCCGGGCCAGCGAGGACGCGATGTTGCTGCAGCAGAGGTGCACGAGCGACGGGACGCGCTCGAGCTGCTCCATCGGCCAGTGGCCAGCACTTCACCAGTCGTGGGATTAGAGCGAGGAATGCGCCATCCTCTGCTTTCTCACGTTCTGCTTTCTGCTGCAAGCCGCCCTGTGACGACATGGAGCTTTGCCTGCCTCTCTCCACAGGTGCACGGCTCAGGCTCAGCACGCAGCGTTCGCATCCCAATGCAGACGCAGACACGCGTGCACCAGAAGTCCGGGACGTTCGGGATCCAATCTACTCTACTCAGCGCGCCATGACAAGCGCGCCATCCTCACTGCCTGCCGCTCGCCTCCAGCCACATTCACGCCAAGACCACCCCCAGGTTGGCGTTTGCCATGGCCGCCGCGCCATCCGACGCCAGCAGCTCGGCGTGCTCCACCAGCGTGTCATCCAGCTGCAGCAACAGCGCCCCCGCCGACGCCACGCCACGCTCCACGTCCCGCACCAGCCGCGCCCGCAGCACCTTGATACGCGTGTGCGGGAACCACGTCGAGGCGTGGCGGTGCCGCTGACGCGCGTCCACGCGGCCCCAGGACGCCAGGGACCCAACCACCAGGGCCACAGCCTCCTCCAGCCGCTCGTGGCGGAGGTACAGCTCCAGGAGGGCGGCGGGGCCGCAACTGGCCACGGCCATGCCCGTCTGTCCGCTGCTGGTAGGTCCACTGGTGAGGGAGGAGGGCAGCTCCTGCAGGCGTGGTGATGCACACGACAGCATGACAGCGGTTGCCTTCTGGCCGCTGCGGAATGATATAGGACTGGAAGCGTATGATGATGACAACAGCACTAGCAGCAGCAGCGTCAAGCTTGTGACGGTACCACTGCGCCCTCTTACCGTGAAGAGCTGTGACAGCCACACCGGCAGGCGCAGGTTGCGGTCCATGCGCAGCACCGCGTCCGCCGCCGCCACCCTCAGCGTGCTCAGCGCGCCCGCCGGCGCCAGCAGTGACGGGTCCAGCAGCAGGGCGCGCAGCTTGTTCCACAGCGGCGCGGCGGGGGAGGCGAGGTGCGAGCAGCCCAGCAGCTGCTGCTGCTGCTGAGGGTCACGGCTGAGGAGGTGCAACGGCGTGGGCAGCTCGCCGGGATGCTGGGCGCTGCCGCCTGCAGCACACGAACGTGAGCGCAAGCCACTATCAGGTGACAATGCGGCTTTGCAAGTGCATGTGCTGGCAGCCAGGTGACGGGGGGCAGAGCACCCCGGGCAGTTCACTAGTGAACCGGTGCGTTGAAGCCATGCGCACACAGTGCAGTGCCAGTGCACAGCACCCACCCACCTGTGAGCTGCACGTGCGTGGCTGGCGGCAAACAAACTCACACGTCCCACAATGCGTGCACAAATGCCGGCACCCACCCACCTGTCAGCTGCATGTGCGCCGCCGCCTCCGCCAGCGCGCCCACCACCTGCTCGACAGCTGCCTGGCTGGCAGGGCTGCCAGCAGGCCAGCCCTCCCTGGCCAGCGTGAGCGCGTCCTCGTACCGCCCGCCCAGCAGCAGGTGGCCCAGCACCTCACCAGGGTCTAGCCGAGGGTGCAGGGGGTCCATGCCTGCAACCACCACCGCACCACATCACACCATCACACCACGTAAGGATCCGTCATCTCACGGCAGAAACGAAACAACCCGCCATGAGCAGCATAGCAGTGCGGCAGCGTGTGTGCGCATCGTGCACGCTCACCTGCCACCGCTCCCGAGGCGTGCAGCAGCGCCGCCGCCCTCAGCACCGCCACGTCCCGCCCCAACTGCGCCACCGTCACGCAGCGCGGCCTCGCCCCACCCGCTCCACCTCCACTGCCACCGCTGCCACCGTGGGAGGCAGCTGCCGGGGAGGTGCTGAAGAGCTGGTGCGGCTGCAGGCCTGGCGCAGAGGTGGACAGGAGGCTGTGCGCCGTCAGCCAGGGTGAGCCGCAGTCCAGCCAGGCCTCGGATGGGTCCACCACGCCTAGGCAGTGCACCGCCAGCTCTGCAGGATCCAGGGCACGGCATGGCATTCAACTTGACAAGCCGTCGTCGGGGACAGTCTGTTGAGATGCTTTGCTTGGCGAGGCC
>QAXK01001848.1:0-18959 GCA_004335735.1 Chlorella sp. KRBP
TAACAAATACTCCCCAAAAAAAATATACAGGACCCGGACAGTCAAACACACGGCCCCAACACCCCTTTTCTTGCACATACACACGTACAAACCCTAGCAGCACTGCGGCAGCTGCGCACTCCATAGGCTCACTGACAGGCTCCACATCCACCAGATCACACATCAGCTTCAATTCAACGCACTGCCTGTACACCATGGCATGCACCAACTGTACACTGTCCTGTGCGCCTGCAGGGGCGGCACACTGTACTGCTGCCACAAATACTGACCAGGCATCAGTCCAGCTGCTTCGAATTCAAGCAATACCAAGGTGCCTCAAGCAGGGTCCACCCCATGTGACATACCAAAAGGGCACAAGACACCACATGATCTCTTTCACCAACACTCTGAAAAGCAGTTCAGCAACCCCACCATCCTTGACTAGCCGACAAGGGGCGAGCCGTATGCCCTGAGGGCTTCTCCTGAACCGCACATGCGGATGCTGCCTGATGCACACGCGCAAACGTTTCCACAACACAACACACCGTGACATGGCTCAACTGCCTCACTGAGAGAAGGGCATGCTGTAGTTCTCCTCCATGCCACTGGCAATCCTGCCCAGGCCGCTGCAGCCGCCGCTGCTGACGCCCCCAGACGACACCTTGTCGCTGCCTGCAGAGCGCCCGCCGCTGCTCTGCCTGTCAAAGGGTTGCTTCAGCTCTGTCATGGCTGGCAGGTCGTGCAGCCATTGGGCCAGGGAACTGCTGCAGCGAGGACCTGTGCTGCGCCTGGAGCCCGCGTTGCCGCCTGCAGAGCCCCCGCCCGAGCGCTTCCTCTGGCTGCTGCACCTGGCCCACCAAGAAGGGGCCTCGCCGCGCGGGCTGGGCGTGGCTGGCTGCCAACGGCTGGCAGAGGGGGTGGCGGGCACCTGGCGTGCTGAGGGGGACTTGGGGCGCTTGAAGCTAGGGATGCGGACACTTGGCAGCTTCTGGAGGTAGCCTGTGATGCGGGTCTTCAAGTGGCGGAGGCTACCTGAGCCAGTCCTGGATGCACTGTTGTCAGGCCCCGCAGGTGCAGCTGGCTTCGCTGACTCTTGGGGCACTGCAGCTGCTGCTGCTGAGGCAGAGGATGCGGAGAGGCAGCAGGATGCGGGCTGCGGCTGGGCGGAAGCGCTGGCGCCCTTGCTTGCTGCCTTTGAAAGCCAGCGTGGGGTCGTGAAGCTCAGCTTGTAGGCACATGGGTCCATGCCCAAGATGTCAACATCCCCATAGGGGTCACCTGCCTGCTGGGCCTTGTTGCGCCTGCTGTTGCTGCTGCTGCCGTCCTTGTTGCCATGCTTGGGGGAGAGGGCAGCGACTGCGGTCCTGCAGTGTGACTTGACGCCGCTGATGCAGGCAGACAAGGTGCGCCTGAGGCCCTGGGAACTGGCCTGGCCTGCAGCATCAGGGTGAGCTCCACCTGCACTGCTAGCTGTCAGCCGCTGGCTGCTCATGTCGCTGACCAGCACGCTGTGGGCTCCAAGGCTGACAGAGTGTGGCAGGCTGCAGCTGTCGTCAGCGATCGGCCCAAGGTGCGTCATGCTCGCCTCTATGGCCCCAAGCTCGACGATGTAGCCGGGGTGGCTTGGCCTTGAGCTGCGGCGTGCCGGCAGGTGGGTCAGGGTGCTGCAGGCTGCTGCAAACACCTCTACACGCCTCTTGAAGCTGTCAGGCTGGAAGACACAGCAGGGGGAGAGGCAGGGTAGAGGAAGCAATGTGCAGCAAAATTGGCAGCAATGTGATATTGATTGTAGCAATGTGATATTGATAAGACCAGATGTGTCCCAAAAGTCCGACAATGGCCACTCACAGCAGCAACAGGGATCCAACAGCGATTGAGCATGCTGTGAGCAGTACTGTCAGCGCAGACACTGCGAGCCTGGCAGCTGCCCTGGAGCCTTGTGAATGCCCTCAAACTTCAACTTTATGCCTTCGAAAATGAAGGACTGTGTTTCCCGTGCACTAGTAGCATCTCGGACATACCTTTTTGCCGCTGCTCGCAACCACCCCCTGCGCGACATCTTCCTTCAGGTCCTTCTGCTTGAAAGAGTTGAGATTGATATCCGTCATCATACTGTAGAGCTCCATTGTGAAACCAAAGCCTGCGAGAAGCAGCTGCCTCTAAACTACACGAAGGACACGCGGCAATCCGTGCAACAGCCACAAAAACAGAAGTATAAGAGTTGCTTGAGATCAGATGGCTTGTGGTTGCTCTGAATACTGGTATGCCGGGGAGAGCTGCCTTCATGGTAGTTGAGCGCCATGGCCATCGTCACTTGTGTGACAGTCACAACCAACTGACAAGGCACGTGACTCAACACTGGGCTGTTGATACATGTTGGCATACTCAGGCAATAGATTTGGTATGCCACATGCAGCTGCCCCCAACCAGCCAGCATCTGCAACACATGGACATGCCTTGGAGGTCTGTGCAAGCAACTCCCTCACCTGTGGAGCCTACATGTGTAGCCTTGCTGATGACACCAGCGTGGCACCAGCTGCTGGGTCAAGCCGCCAACCCATCCTGTCCATCAGACATACATGACAGACGGCTGTGAAGTCGGTCAGGGTGGCTGTCCAGGCTGTAAGCTCGATGCAGCTGCAGGACCGTTTCCTGTCTTGCGCAGCTGCAGGCCTGTGGGCCCTCCTAGGCCTATGCGTTTGCCGTCAGCACCCACTGTCGCTGCTGATCTGGCTGCAGTGGAGTTGGGGCTGCTGAGGATTCGGTCACCGCATGCTGTGTTGAATGCATACTCGTCACTGGGCATCTCCCCTGGCTCTGTATTGATCTGCACATACCTGCAGCAGCAATCGGAGAAGTGAGTGGTAGAGAGGCAAAGCTGCCCTCAGGAGCCCATTCTGCAGGCTGTTCCATCAGTTGGAACAAGCACTAGCAATGCGCTGAATGCGTGGCAGC
The DNA here is from genome assembly GCA_004335735.1 of Chlorella sp. KRBP. Taxonomy (NCBI): domain Eukaryota; kingdom Viridiplantae; phylum Chlorophyta; class Trebouxiophyceae; order Chlorellales; family Chlorellaceae; genus Chlorella; species Chlorella sp. KRBP. The sequence goes on from QAXK01001848.1 coordinate 2,935, forward strand.
ATGTGATCGACCAGCAGCAAAGGCTCAGTCAACACCACCCAGTTCACAAGCGCTGTGAGTTGTGAACATGCTGACATGTGTGTGCAAGGGAGTGCAGTGGCATGGTCGACTCACACAAGCCCATCCTCCCGCTCCTCCACAAGATGCACTCGGTGCCTGGGGCCATTGCTGCACACACAGCAGACACAGGTGCATGACACAGGTTCATCAAACCCATGCAGGCCTCGCCATGATGTGTTGATTCTGCAACAGACTGCTGCAAAGCTCTTTTTTGGCGCACAAATAAGGTGCAGGGTCCCGCTGACAGTCCAGCGTACAGCCACCAAAAAGGACAAATTGGTTGTGGTAACAACACCTTGGCACCGGCAAAGCTCACATGTGTGACATCAGGTGGGCGCCCTAAAGAGGTGGGGTCACCAAGCGAAGCGCCTTGGCTGCTGCAGTATCTGCACAGTGCTGGCAGGAACGCACTACACCATACCCACCGCAGACGCTGGCTGCGCTCACCTCTTCCACCCAGCAGGGACCATTTTGCCATCTTGCCAAGTCACCGACTGGTAGTACTTTTCGCCAGTGAAGGCATCGATCTGCAGGCATAGAGGGTGGTTACTTCGTGCTTTGTTGCAGCTGGCAAGGTACCAATGCCAATAGGGTGTGTCTTCACCATGTCACTATGCAAAGTAGCTTAAGGCAGGCTTGCTCAAGATACAAGGTTGGGAGTAGGCTGTTCAGGGTTGGGCTCAATCAGACTGGCTGCAACAGCAAGGCTGTGGCCTGCTTTATCGACCAACAGACGATCTAGCCAGCCAGTCACCTTACCTTGTAGTCATGCCTGCACATGTACACACAAGCACAGAGGCAGTGGCTCAGGTTATCACGTCCCTGCCAAGCTCAGCGGTGGTGACAAATATGCAGCTCGGATGGCAAGGCTGCAACACAAGGCAGGCCAACTCTTGTGACATGTTCTTCCATGCTGCGTGCCGCTGGGATGCTGCACTGCACACTGATATATACTGCTGTACACTCTTGGTCAGGTGCATGTACAGGCACATGTGGCTGCATCTACTATGTACCCTGGGACATGCAGCAACAGCAGTATCACAATATTGCTCAAGCTTGCGATGGCTGCTGCATGCTGTGTGGTCCAGCCACACGTGATCCTGCTGCTTACCAAGGGCACTTCAGGCATGACTTGCCATCAACGTCCTCTATGTCACCCAATGTCTACACAGATGGGTGATGTGATGAGATTGAGTTGGTTGGCTTGGTGGTGTAGTGGAAAGCCCTTGTGACGTTCAACGGTTGCACCTGCTGTTGGTAGTGACAGTGACTGCCTCCAGAACGTCCCACTGGCAGAGCAATTGGCAATGTGGTTCGACTGAGACAGCACGTTGCTAGAGTATTATGAGACCTCTCGACTCAGCCAGCAAGGGTCAAGCCTAGCGAGTCCCAGCACATGTGTGCTGCCTTACCAAGGGTCCACCAGCATGGAAGCAGACGCTGTCAATACAAGTCAAGCGCCCGTTGATCTTCAAGACCGACACATAGCGTCCCTAGACACAACATCATGTTTCATAAGCGTCAGCAGAGAGCGCTTGTTTGTCAATGCGCAGCTGAGCCAGCTGCTAGCAAGTATCTACAGCAGCCGCCCATGAGACGTGCTGTGCTGGAGTGGGGTGTCAAGGTTGTGTGCCAGCATACCTCCACACATGCGTGCAACCTTCCACTGTTGGCCAAAGCCTGGGGAGTCCCAACAGGTACCCAGCTAGCCTGCTGCTTTCTGCTGACACTCATCCTCCTGATCTGCTGCTGCAATGAAAGCGACACAGCCCCAACGACCGACCACAAAGTTATGCGGAAGTTACACTCAACAATCTGACTAGCTCGCAACCACGATAGCACTGCGGCCGACCTTCACTTGAGCGTCAAGTTCAAACCTTGGGTCTGGATCACTTGTCATGCTTAGTCACTGGCGTGCCAACGTCCCTTGATAGACCGCTGTCCAGTTGAATGCACGCTTCGATAAGCGACCATAATCCTTGACGTGCTTGTCGCATCCTCAGCTCTCGAAGCCGCACAATGAGAGCGAGTTCATGCATCACCAGCAACTCAAGCAGGCAGTATCCTTGCCAGTGTGGCAGCCAGCACCTGCATCTGAGCGTTGGCTGGAGTTCAGCGCATCATCATCATGTGGTGCGACTGGCAGGAACCCCTGCAGCATCAAGCAGCACATTGTGGCCAGCTCAATCGCGCAGTGTGGCAGCAGCAGCCACATCAGATAAGCCCGCAGGTGCTGCTGCAAGCAAACCGGAAGGCACAGGGTTCAAGGAGCTCTATCTACATGCCAATGTCCACCCAGGTCTTTTTGTAGGTCCCATAACAGTCGCCAACATCCCTGGTGAGGCTCGCGTGCATGTAGCCAAGGCATGGTAGCGCAGCTGCAAGCACACACTGCCACAAGCATCCACCATAATGACGCGACACACCCCCCTTGACACACACACACATGCCATGCGTCTCATAATGGGATACCTGACTCCCTCATGAGCAATGCTCTGCATGGATTCCGTCCACAACAGCATGCTGCATACCTTGGTCAGGCCTGCTTAGGTTCTTGAATGTGCAGGGCACAGGCTGTTGGCCCCTTGCAGCAGCAACAGAGCCGGCAGCAAAACCTTGGTTACAGTCAGCCCTGTTACTGTTGACAGTCAGCCCTTTTACAGGACCTTTTATTCTGCCTGCCTGTGCACAGGCAAGGGCCGGGGCTTGATAGCCACTGAAGCCCTGTCTCCTGGGCAGCTGCTGCTGGTGGTGCCTCCTCTGGCCCTGGTAGAGTCCAACATGGGTGACATCCCTGGTGGGTCATGCTAATACAACCCTTCTGCTCATGTCATCACTCCCACGCAGCGCTGTCATAACTGTCCCAGTGGCTGCCTGAGGGCTGTGTCCTTTGAACTGGGCAAGGTGTGCTTGCTGTGTTTCAACACGCTGTCCGGGCCGCCAACTTGTCTTTGGCAAACTTGTCCTGTTGGTTCACCCCACTCTAAACCACCCCACCCCATTTGGCCACCCCAATCCGCCACTGCAACAGAGCATGATGAGATAGTGGAGCTCATCACATCAAGTGGAGCCACCTTCAGCCGCTACCAGGCAGACTGGCTGCGGGCCCTGACCACCACCACAGCAGCAGATGATGCAGAGGCAGCAGCACATGGTCAGGCTGGCAGCAAGCACAGCCAGCAGCAGCAGCAGCAGCCACTGGTGCCAGACTTCCTGCCACCCTCCACAAGCGAGCAGTACCCTCACATCTACATGGGTGACATTCGGCCGCCGCCAACAGCAGACCCTGACAGGGTGTCGTTTGAAGCGCTAAAGATGGATGAACAGGAGCTCTGGGCAGCAGTTGGTGAGTTGCAGTTGGTTGGAGGGGCCAGTACTGTGGATCAAACACAGGAGAGTATGATGTGTATGACCGTTGAACCATGTTGTAGCATTTGTTGTGCAGCCTGTATGATGGATGGTCCCTGAAAGTTGTACATGAGGCGGTGGTACACAGTCATGCAAGCCTTTGCACAGACTTGCACTTTGCTTGCGCTGGAAACACAGTACAAGCCCTACTTTGCTGTGCAATACCTCTGAGGCCTCAAAGGTCCAGTCCAAAGCCAACCACCTTGTTCCACAGCTGGAACGAAGATAGCCCATAAGGTCAGGATCTGCTTGATGCTGACTGCTGCAAACATGTCTGCCCTCCCTGCAGTGCTGAACTGTTATGGGGAGGGTTTCCAGGACCTGCCTGCCAGCCTGTGTGCCTCAGCAGACATCAGCAGCCAGCTGGGACTCTGGGGACCCTTCTCTATGCTCAACCACGCCTGCTGGTGAGTGGTGCACGGCTTCCGCGGCAGTGACTGGATTTAGTCGGTGCCTGGCTTGTGGTGGCATCTGCGTCAACCTGGCACAGCCTGGTGGGCTGTTGTGTGGCTCTTTTGTGTTGCATTGCCGCTGATTGCTGTCGTGGTCACCCCTTGACAGGCAGGCCCTGGTGTGTGTGCGCTGTGGCCTGCTGTGTGCAGCCCCAATGCAGTCAACTACACGCTGCGCGACTGCATGATGGTGCGGGCCTGCGCCCCAGTGGCTCCCGGTGAGGAGCTGACCATCAACTACCTTGGGCGCAGCGCACTCACACCCCTCAGCCAGCGACAGGAGGAGCTGGAGGCGTGTTATGGCTTCAAGTGTGACTGCAGGAGGTGCGCTATGTTGCTGTGCGGGTCAGTTGCGCCCCGGATGATTGCATTTATGCTCTGGAACGCATATTTGTAGTGAGACGGGGCATCACGTATGCACCATACGGCAGTAGTTCCAACTACTTGCAACTGCAATAGCAGTAAGACTTTCAACCCTCGCACTAGTGTGTGCACCTGCAGGGCACACCTCAGCATGCGACTGACAAGCCGTGTCTCGGCCCTGGCCTCGCCATATCGTTTGTGCCTCCAGGTGTCAGGCTGAAGAAAGGTGGGCCAAAGTGTCCACTGAGGCAGGCTTGGCCCTGAACACCTTTCTGGACCAACTGCACAGCCGCATTGGTGGTGATTGGGAGCCCAGGAAGTCGCAGGTCATGTATGATCTGCAAGAGGCCAGCGACGCAGTCCAGCAACAGGAGCAGCAGCAGGAACTGCAGCAGCTGGTGTCTGAGATGCAGCAGCAGTGGGCGGCGCTGCAGGCAGCGGCTAGCAGTGCATCCAGTGGCAGCAGCGGCAGTACTCTCAGCAGTGGAGCGCAGACCGATTCAAGCAGTGCAGTCAGCAGTACAGCAAGTGCTACAGCAGGCAGTACATCGATGCGGTCGCCAACAGAGGAGGCAAGCTGGGTGCTGGCATCAGCCTTTGACCTCCTAGGCATGCTGCATGACGCTGCGCAGGCATCTGGCCGGCATGAACCTGCTGTGCTTGACGCGATTGTGCAAGTGTGTGAGGCAGTGTGCCCTGGCAGTGACCTGCATGTCTTCCAGGCCCTGGTGCGTGTGAGCCTTTCACAGCAGCAGGACAAGGCTGCAGGGGTTGAGTCAGCAGCAGCAGAGGAGGCCATGCAGGCTTTAGTCAGGGCTTTGCGGGTGCGGTACGGGCCCAGGGTAGAGGACGAGGATCTGCTGCCGAAGATGATCGAAGCCACCTCAAGGGCAGCAAACATGGTCTGGCTGTGAGGAATGCATGCGTTTGGCATTGAGCACGGCATCACGCAGTGCAGTGCTGCGCTTGCCTCACTCTGCAGTGCAGTGCTGTTGCGACGTATTCCACCAGCCACGCTAGTGGTGCTCGTGCGCCTGAGGCATGCACGGATGTGTCTTTCTTGCATGTCTGCTGGGCATGAATGCCATGAACATGCACAGCTGTGAGGTCACACCCATGTAGGGTGGCATTCTGCGCCCCTATTGCTGTGAACTATCACTGCTCTACCCAGTCGGTGGCTGCTGCTGCCTGTGTCAAGCTGGATGCAATGTCATTTGCAGTTGCAGCAACCCACCAGCATGACATGGAACTTAAGTGTGTCCCAGCATCCCTGCAACTCGCTTGCAAAACAATCTTACATGTCAGCAAAAGTTAGGTTTTCCCAGCAGTATTTGCAACGGACAGCGCGTCAGCTAGGACTGGATCCGAAACAGATCTGGATCACACACGTCTTCTCGCTTTGCATGCGCTTGCCTCCCGGATACAGCATTGTGGAAGCTGAAAGTGATGCAGACTTTCAAGTATTTTCCAAGCTAGCGCTGGACTATTCGAGATGGCTAGGAGTGGACCTGTGCTTTCAGGTGTGCTTGACTAGTCAGTACTGCAGCTGCAGCAAATCATACACCAGTTTTGTCACCCCATGGGCCCTCATTTCTCCAAGCGTTCCGCTGCTGCAGATCAAAATAGAAACAGACGTTATTATCCCTACATCCAGTGCAGTTGATGCACACATCTGTGTATGCAAAGCTATATGATGGATATATCCCTCATGCCTGCCTGGCAGCTGTCCAACAGTGGACCCAGCAGCATCCTGCGGTTGACCTGGCTGTTTGCAGGCGTTCGACAAGGAGCTCGCCTCTCTCCCAGGCTGTTACAGCAGGACCACAGGCTGCATCCTGCTGCTGCGTTACCAATCATCGCCTGATGCACCAGCACAGGCTGTTGGCTGCGTGGCAGTGCGACCGTTGAGCACAAACCACTCAGCACATGCCAAGCACCACAGCGACCCTGCTCCTGCAACAGCCCAAGCCTCACAGCAGCACTTGCCAAGCAGTGCCCAGCCACACCGGCAGCCAGCACAGAGCTGTCAGGATGTCACCGAATGCAGCAAACAGGACGCACACGCCATGGGAAGTGAGCAGAAGGTCGACACACACAGCCCTGACGGCAGCCTCAAACCAGGCACGGCAGCCAGCACAGCTGCAGGTGCACACTTGGACCTGAGCAGTGTCTGTGAGATGAAGCGGCTGTGGGTATCACAGGGCCACAAGAGCAAAGGCTTAGGCAGGGCGCTGGCAGTGGCAGCTGTCGCAGCAGCACGGCAGTGTGGCTACAGCCGCATGGTGCTGGATACCTTGCAGACCCTCACAGCTGCCAACAAGCTGTATGAGGGGCTGGGGTTTGTACAGTGCGATGCCTACTACCCCAACCCCCTGCCTGATGTTGTCTATTGGCAGCTGCAGCTGTAGCCATATGGCTGCATGTGCGCAACCCACAATCAAAGGAGACGCATGCAAGGAGATGCAGGAGGCTCGCATAAATGGCTCTCCATGAAGTACAATGTCAGCTCAAGGTGTCCTGCCCTGTGTGGTTGCTGATGTGGCTTGTGCCTGCGCTGACTATATGGGATGTTACACCTGCTGAGACTGCCTGTGTGCTGAATTGTGCTCAGGGCTCGGCATACATTGTGTGCTGAATTGTGCTCAGGGCTGGCTTGGCTCTGACGGTGCTTTACATCACACTTTCACACCCCTGGCAGTCCGAGTTTCTTGGTGCATTTGACCTCCTTGTGTGCCGCAAGCATTCATCGTGGTGTTTGCATGGCTGACACAGCGTTGGCCTGGACATGCATAAGGGTGCGTTCTCCGAGGTTCTTAGTTGAACTGATGTACAGATGACAAATGCCATTTGGCAGCTGCATGTTGTATTGGAAAAAGCAGAGCAGATTCGCCCAGGACGTGCTGCAACCCGCTGCATCGGTCACTGAGTAGTGACCCTCAAGCCATGGTGCAGGTGCATCAGGCTGTTGTGTTCGGCATCTGTCTTCTGATGCAGCGCTTGTTACAAGCACGAACCTCAGCGCAAATGATGAGTTTGCACGTGTACCCTGCTCAGCCCAGATTCTGAGCTGCCAAAAGCCACCGTACTCTCACACAGTGTCCGAAGGCCGACCAAAGAGCGTGCCTGACAACAAACCCCTGACACTTGTCACTGACATTCCAAGCACACGCATGCCAGCAGAGTGCGCACTCAACATAATTGCAATGACATGACATGAGGTAAGGGAGGCGTCAAGAGCAATGATGTCTATCCTGCAACACAGTATCAGCCACAAGGGAAGACAGGTATGCAGCACCATTCTGGAACACATCCTGTTGAAGAAGAAGCCACAGCTCGTCAGAACTGCCAAAATTTTGTTGCGGTCAAGTAAAGCACGGCAACGGGAGGCACAAACAACAATTCCAGCAGCCTGTGTCACAGCCCAACAACGCAAGAAGTTCAAACAGCCCACAGATCAACGCAAGCTATAGCTACACCCCACTGCTTGCGGAACCATGTCCAAGACCCATCCTGCTTGGTTTCTCAGGGTGGCACCCATCACAGTCTGACATCTAATTGACTTGTCACATCAACCACTTCCCAAAAGAAGAACCCACCCAGGTACATGACTGATCAGCACGGTGCCTGCACGCATGGCGACTCTGACTGCCTTTCGCAGCCATGCAGCACGACTGAGAGTATCAGCATGAGCCTTTTGGCGCCACAAAGCACCCATGCGTACAAACTGGCCATGGCAGCCTGTTGAGAAAGCTGCGGGACAAGAGAGGCGCACATGTGTGCGGGCTGAAGCAGTCAGGATCGGCCACAGGCCACAACTACATCCACTGACCATGGCATTGCACCTAAATTAGGCAAAGAAGAAGTGCACATGTTGGACGTGCAGGGCACGTCAACAAGAGAGCTACCCTGACTCATGTGAGGATAACCAAGGCAGATCAACACGTAGAAATGTGATGACTGCATGCACACCAGACAACGGATTACAAGAGCACGGTGGTGTGCCGCCCACCTGATTGCAGTTGTCTGTGGCACATGAAGGCAAAACAGAATACAATGCAAGAAGCAAGATCCACCTGACAGATCCTTGCACAATGCTCTCAATGCATGAGGATGGTCCTGGCCGAACCAGGCTATGCTGCAGTGACAGAGCAGGTGCCATTGACACTTTCAGCCACAAAGGCATTTGGAGGTGTTGCAGATTCATAGAAGATCCATTTCACTGACTTGCAGGGGCAGCCCAGCTTCTGGGTCATCTTGTTGCCCTTGGTGATGCTGAACACAGATAGGCTGCCGCCGCATGCTGTTTTCCTGTTCTTGGCGTCGCAGATGTTGCCAAGGGCCCCGTAGTTTGGTGGTGCACACGTGTTAACACGTTGTGGCTTGATGGCAAGTTGGCAACCTAGATAGAATACGGGGTTGATAGAGCCCAGGGTGCTCTGGGTCGGAGGACCTATCACCACTGTTGCTGGACTGTCGAACTTGGAGGTGCACTAGACTGTGATGGTACCCACCCGCACTCCTGCTTTGCAGTCCTTGCTTGAGCCCTCGACAATGCTGTATTTTGTGGCTGGGGCACTGTTTGACTTGAACTCGTTGAGGAAGCCCGGGTCCTTGCAACCCAGGCTGTCAAGGCCGTCAGCATGGCTTGCGTTACCATTGCCTTGAGCAAAGGCTGGACCTGGGCTGCAGCAGACGGTGCTGACAGTGCTCTGTGCCGTGCTGGTCCCAGAGCAGCTGCCCCCGCCGTTGCCTGTGGTTGCTTGCACGCTGAGGCTGAATGAAGCTGGGAGTACGCCAGAGGCTGAGGAGCAGTTCACTGCCACTTGGGAGCCAGAGGGCACTGCAAAGAAGCAAAGAAGACAAGGTCGGGTCGACTTCAAGTTAAAAAATACATAATTGATTCAATGACAGCCCATCTATATGCAGGTAGTACCATGCCGGGACATGTCATTGATGCCATGCACATCCAGGCCAGGTTCAGCACTGCCGCAGTTTTCAAGTTGAAACCAACAGGCCCTTGACAGGCCCAGCTAGTATCTTTCAAACACGTGCATAATGCAGGCGTGCCAGACACCCCCCAATGTGCCTATGCATGGAGGGCCCCCACAGGCCGCGATGGATGGTGTGCATGTGGGCTGGCATCACATGTTGCATGCTCACCTGCGCTGCTGGCGGAACAGGTCACCCCACTTGTGGTGGTGCTGGCGACGACCCTCAAGTCCAGAGCAGGTGCGCTGGAGATGTTGTGACGGAGCAGCCTGGAGCCAGTGTTGGCACAGACTGTAGGGCTGCTGCCGGCAACCGCAGCTATGCTGACGGTTGCAGCTGGTGCCAAGGCAATTGCTGTGCTGTTGCTGACTTTCCTGATGCACCCATCCTGGCTTGCTGTCGCAACCACGGTCAACTCGAAGCCAGAAGAGGGCCACCCGTTGGTAGGCCTGCTGCAAGTAACCGCAAGCCGTTGTCCAATCAGCCCAGCTGCAAGCACAGAGCCAGAAACCACATGCAAACACGATAATCTCCTCGTCTTCACAGCAGAAACAGCATACGGCCATGTGGCACTCGTGTGGACTCCCAACCAGCCCGCTGCCTGCAAGAGGCCCACGTACAGGTGCTTTCCAGGGCATGATCATGAGTAAAATATGCAGCAAGCTTCCAGAAATCACAGAAGTGTCACATGATTGGAGCCTGTGTTTAGATAGCTGCACAGCCGCCCGGTAGTAGTACTCACTCAGCGTGCATGTGACTGCTTGTGTAGCATGCACAGCGAACACGGCATGAGGAGGGTAGACTAAGAAGGCTGTGTCCACAGTCGCGTCTGATGGACACACTGATACTGGTCTGGGGCTGACAACCGCTGCTGTGGGAAGGGGAAGGACCGCAACAGCAGTGCCTTTCTTGTAGGACAACATGCAGGCGCCATTGATCTGGCTGGCCTGCAGTGAGGCACGGTAGCTAGTAGGCCATGTCAAACCTTCCAATAATGAGCACGCCACGAGGACAGCTGTCTGGGAGTTGGCGGCTGCAGCAGTGGATGACGACACACACAAGGGTCAGGGTGTCAAGGTGCTACCATGATCTGCTGAGGGCCTCACACAGCCACAGCCTGGCGGCATGCCCAAACGGCACCGAACAAGTGCATGCTGCATCAGCCATAGCAGCCTTCAGCTGGTGATGCGTTCTCAGAGAATATCCCAGCAGAAGAGTATGGCTAGAATGTTGGACGCACCTGCTGTGATGGCTCCGGAGGGCGCAGAGATACAAGACACATTGTTGGGGGCATTGCTTAATGCTTCCAGGTCGATAGTGCCGCCCAGAATATTGGAACTCTGGAAGAGATGTGTGCTGCTGGTTTCGTTTTCACAAAGGTTGCTGGACGCTGCAGCTGCGACTGACACTGTTGGCTGCTTGTCCATCCTGACGCTGGTGGACTGTGTGACGCTGCTCAAGCAGACACCATTGGTCTGTTTGGCCTGCAGGGAGACGCTGAAGGTGTCAGGCCATGTGCGGCCCTGAGGTAAGGAGTACTTTGCGGCCACACTTGTCTTGTTGCTGGCCTCTGCAGCATTCAAACAGCCGGGCAGCAATCCGATGATCCAGGTAAATGCTTGGCAAAAATTCAACCATTCGCCATGTGTATGAGTGGATCGCAAGGGCTGCTATCAGGCCCAGTATGATACTTGGGTGAGCTCAAACATAAGTTCCTGCAGATGGAACTGGCGCCTGGGGCTGTGACAGTGACGACAGGCTTGCTGGTGACCTGGGCAGTTGTCGACTGTGTCGCTGTGTCCCGCTGGTCTGATTGGCTTGCAGGGAGACACTGTAGCTGACAGGCCACGTACGACCCACCACCAAGGAGCATGTCACCACCACATTCGTCTGGTTGTTGGCAGCTGCACAACGGAAATACACAAACACCACTGCAATTCAGTATCAGCACTGAGCTTGCAGCATGCATTTATCCGCTAGCAGCTCCACTAGCAGCTCGCTGGACCAGTGGCGCCACAACTGTGTCTAGACACAGATCTGGATGAAGCAGCCCTGGTACGTGCTAGCAACGTAAGTGAAACCGCAAACATAATCTTGCGATCACAGTCATGTTCGACAGCTGAGCTGTTCGTTTTGTCAGCAAGTTTTTGAATGCCGTGACGGTTGTGGTGTGACAGTCGATGACACACCACAACCATCAACTGCCATTGGCCGGAGAGCTCGAGTGGCCGGGCCCTCACCCCATTGCAAAGAGCCAGTATCACCATGCTTTTGCCATCTACAGCCAGAAAGAGGGTCCTGCCACCAAGCATCAAGTCGTTTTTGGGCGAGGGGCGGTGGGGGTTGTCAAGCTGGGTTTACCGGGTCGACACACTAGACAATGTGACAGGAAGGGTCATGGTGACATGTTATTGCAGCTGAATTGGGCAAGAAGCCCGCGTGAGTTGCACCAGCACCTCCTGCATGGTCTCACAGAATCAAAGGAGTGCGCAACCCAACTGTCATGCCTGCACAGACAGTCAAGCATTACAGGATGCAACCTCTTGTGCCTGGCATTCACGAAGACAGGAATGAAATCCTTACAAACGTGAAATCGGACAAACCACAAGGCTGCAGACCATGCGCTGGTTTGCAAACAGCAGAGCCTATACACCAACCTCAGGCCTGCATGCAGCAAGGGCAGCTGGTCGACAAAGTGCAAGCGAAACTTCCTGACAACATGGCATGGGGGGTGTTGTCTCCCAGACACTAACTCTTTTACTCTCACTCTTATGTCAACACCGAAGCAGCATGGGCGATTGGCAGCACTCTCAATCACAATGCATGCTGCACATCACACAGCCCCGATCAGCAACTTATACAGCTGCACCCCAGCTGCACACATCAAAATTGCAGCGACGAAGCCAAGTGACTGACTGCAGCGCCACTGGCACAGGTTTCGCACAGGCACAACAATCAACAGCCGGAACAACAACACGGCTTCACTCACTCACTCTTCACAAAGCAGGGCACCGCGTCAGCCCTCATCGTTCCCGAGTATTGACTTTACGAGGCTGGCTGCCCAATCGACTGTACTGCAGCTGCCCAAAACAACAGTATGCCAACGGGCGTCACCTGCCAGTTCGACCTGGTGGTGAACTGGCCAGAGACCACACCACAGCAAGAACCAGGCCACATTGTGACGATGCGAACACAGAGCACGGGAAAGGATGCCAGCCTGTGCCACACCTGCAGTCCTGAACAAAACAATATGCTCCCAGTTGCGCAGGCACTCAAGCCACCTGCACTTCATGCCCAGACCCATACACAGTCCCTTGCTTAGCTGACAGCTGAGTCACCATGACACCCAGCCCGCAAGAAACAACAGCACAAGGCTCCAGCAGATGCACTGTCAACGATGGAGTGGATACTTGCGCCGTCCTCTGCGACAGCACATGCTTTGCCCCAACCACAGCACTGGCAGCACCTGCACATTCGACCGCAGCCATGACACATCCAAGTGCTGCCCCACCCATGCCCACTGCTCACTTGGCCAATCGCATGCGCTACCGGATGTGATGTAGGCCGGAAAACGGGTGGCTGACACTGGACATGCACACTCATCAGGGAGGATGCTGGTGGCACACAAAGGGCAACATGCCTCATGATGCCCCTTTGACCTCCTGCACGCGTCACAGCGAGATATTGCCCATCGCGAACAGCAGGCACCATGCTGTTGGATGCAACAGCAGGCCAGCATGCATATCGCAGTGCATGCGGGCCAGCGAGGCACCCCGCCAGATAATGAACGCATCCTTGACAATGACTCTTACACATGGACAATACAACAACGGATACTGATGGCACATGCCCAGCTGAACAATATACTGGACGAACGGTGCCTGTGGCTGCCAGCTTGTTGCCTATGTGACGCCAGTCCATATGAACAACATGCCTCATGGTATACCGGCCCAACACGGTGATGAAAGGATGGAGTAGCAGCCAAGCGTGCTATACTCTGCAACTGTGGCAGACACACAACCCACCGGCATGCAAGTTGAGCCTGCTTCCAACAAAAGCACACAAGATACAAACGGAGTCACCGCAACCCCTGGGGTTCAACAACAACCCCATCAGATGGGCTCATGGTGACTGGATGCTGCTCGGCAGCCGCCCCATATGCCAGCACACAGGGACCCACCAAACGCCCTGCGCTACCCTCATGCCAAGAACCACGCATGACAAACACAGCAATAGGAAGCAAGCAAGCCCCCATCCTCACAGCTCACGAGTCTGTTGAGGGTGCTGGAGTGCTTGCCCTGGAGCTGCTGCTGCTGCCTGCCATCTCTGCAAACTTGAACACTACCACCCCATCCCTGTTGACCTCCACACTGACATCCCCGTCACCACCCTCCACCACAACATTCATGGGCTCGCCGTTCGCCAACGACTCCACTACTGGCTCCACCTGTGGCTGCTGCGCTGCAGAAGCATCGCCTGCAATCTGAGCTGACGAAGAAGACCTCCCGTTGCTCTCAAATGCAGGATCGCCAGTTTGCTGATCTGGAGCGCCCAGCACAGGTGACGAGGCCCCAGACCGGATCTTCTGCTCCATTTTCCGCAGCTTGTCTTCCATCTGCTGGTATTCCTGCCGCAGGCGCTGCTGCTCCCAGCGCAGGAGCTGCAGCTGCGCGAGGTCCTCAGGGCTCATGCCTGCAGCATCAACACCGTCCAAGTCATCAGTGGCCAAGCTGCTGAAGCTGCTGCCTGGGGGACTGCTTGTGCTGCCAAGTACATCTGCAGGACCTGTACCGCTGACTGGTAGTGCTGACGCAGCGGTCTCAGCTGCGGCTGCGGCTGCTGCAGCGGCAACAGCTGCGTCGGCAGCAGCTGTGGCCTGAGCGGCTGCAGCGTCCACGAGTGCCTGCTGCTGCTTGACGTCCTGCATGAACTCGCTGAACAGCTGCATGCGCCGGGCCTCTGGGAGTGACTGGTAGCGCATGTCCGACCAAATCTGCAGCAGCAACAGGCAGAGACGTAGCAACGTGAGCATAACATGGACGCTACCTGTGGGAGATGTTGAGGAACAGGCTGCAAATGTGGCCGCCAGTCAGGGCTCACGAGTACACGCGCTTGCGCTTGGGCCGCACCTGTGCTTTGACCGCCGACCATGTGCTGCGTGCTGTGATGATGCCCTCCTCCTGCTGTGCCTGCAGCAGCTGCATGAAGTCACTGTCTGCCCTCTCGGCAGCAGCCTTGCAAGCACGCTCCAGCACAACCTGTAGTGCAAGGCCATGGCCAACAATCCATACTTAAGGTATATATCTCAGATAAGCCACTTGGCTCAACATGCAGGCTCTCAACCATTGTGACACCCGACCAAGATGGTGCGCGGCCAACTCTGCCAACCCATGCTGAATCGCGCCAATATTGCTCTCAACATGGACACCCCAGTCACAGTGCTGACACCCCTAGGACTGCATGCGGGTAATGCAGCTCACCTCCTGCACTCGCTCGTCAAACAGCTCAGCACGCCTGTCCAAGGGCACCATGGCACAGCCTGGTGCTGTTGCCAGCAGCGGGGAGACCTGCGCAGCACAACAACATCATGAGCAGCATGCATCGCACCGATTGCTTTGCACAACTCACAAGGAAGTTCGCTGCAAAATAATTGCTGCAGCACATGTGCGGTATACTTGCGGCGGCAAACTTGCAGTTTCACTTGCTGCAGCACACATGCAGTATGCTTGCTGCAGCAGATGTGCAGAATACTTGCTGCAGCACACACGCAGTGTACTTGTTGCAGCACAAAGCAAGACAAACACAGCCATGCCATTGCATGGTGCCACTGGCAAGCACAACGACATGCTTCTGACAGACATCCTCCAGGAGTGCACTAGCTGGCAGACCTTGCCTACACTGCCGGCCACATTGACCTGCCAGCTTACCTCATTCCAGTCACTCTCAGGCCCAACATTGAGCTTGACCAACAGCTGGGTGACAGCTGCCTCTGCCTTGGCCATGCGCTGTGCTGCAACCTGCCGGAGTGCCTCGACATAGGCAGCAAACAGCTCCATCCGCCGCTCTTGTGAAAGAACTCCCTGCACATGCATCACAGCGTGCTGAGTGCAGATCGAGGTGGGCATGCGGTGACAACTTAGACAAGATTACGCAACTGCAGGACAGCCAGCTAGTCAGAACTGGCGCGTTTAGAGCGCTGTGCAGACTCAAGCCATGCGGCTGCAGGACGATCAGGTAATTCATCTCTCATGATAGCGTTACCCACCTGCCAGGCTGGCTCATCCTGCAGTGCCACATCCACCTGTGGAAAAGTGCTGTCCTGGTTGATTGCCACCTTAGACAGTGACACACGGGCACTTCCTGATGTAGGGCTTGCAGCGCCTGCAAGGAACAGACACCAAGCCACACCCAGGTAGCATATGTCTCAGATGGACGGTCAGCAACATGCGCAGCAACGCATGTCAGCAATACATGCTGCCCAATGACGCACGCCATGCAGGTCAACCCCATGCTGTTCATGCACAAACGACAGCTATTGGAACTTTGCCAGCAGGTCCCAGCACAGCGTTTGCAGGGAGCCCATTCAAGCTGGCACACAGCTGCCTTGACATACGTGTGCTGGTGCTGGCTGCATCAGGAGGTGTGTTGTCCTTCAGGAGCTGCAGGAAAGCAGCCTCTGCTGCCTTGCGGGCACGCTTTGTAGCAGCTTCCTCCTCCATCTCCTGCAGGGCACACGGCCAAGCGCAGCCTGAT
>QAXK01001850.1:0-13788 GCA_004335735.1 Chlorella sp. KRBP
TGGTGACACTGCCGACGCCATCGCCGACATGCAGGCTGACATGCAGGAGCAACAGGAGCAGCAGGAGGAGGAGCAGGAGCAGAAGGAGCAGGCAGCAAGGGACAGCGCAGCAAAGGAGGCGGAGCAGCAGGTCAAGGCCGTCGCGCCCATTGCTGCTGCTCCCAAGCCTACGCCTGCACCAGAGGCGCCCAAGGCAGTCGTCGTCCCCAAGCCGGCAGCCGTCCCCGAGCCAGCTGCCGCTGCCAAGCCCGCTGCACCCGTGCCGGCTGCCACGTCCACGCCAGCGCCCACCGCTCCAGCAGCACCCGCTGCCGCAGAGAAGAGCGGCAGCGGCGGCGGGCTGTGGGGTCTCTTTGGCTTCGGCAGCAGCAGCACCACCACCACCACGGAGCCTGCCTCCTCCGCACCCACCTCCCCGGCCGCACCGAGCAGCAAGGACGCGACGGCTCCTTCCTCCCCCGCTGCCATCAGAACCGCCCCAGCCGCCGCAGCCGCTGCTGTTGCAGCACCTCCTGCTGCAGCTTCCGCGCCGGCGGTGCCCAAGCCAGTGGTGGTGAAGAAGGAGGTGGTTGAGGCGCCGCGTCCACAGCTGCCCGTGCCGCCGCCGCTCGTGTCTGGCGTGTCCATCCCTGGCAAGACCGAGCCCATGCTGCAGCAGGAGCTGCGGGGACTGGACCTGCCAGAGGTGGTGGAGGCGAACCAGCAGGCGGCAAAGCTGCTGGGGGCCAGCAAGGCCGAGGCGGCGGCGAGGGAGCAGCGGGCACAGGCGCGCCTCCAGGTGAGGGGGGAGACCAGGGAGGAGGTGGACAGAGGTGGCGCGCGCGGTTTCAATGGTGCAGCAAAGTGCTACCAGTTTCGTTGCCGGCGCTGCGCCCGGGGCAGTGGGGCATCCACCGTGCACGCCTGCCTTTCTCCCGCGCTGCCTGTCTGCAGGCTGAGCAGCGCACCGCCGCCGCCGCCACCGAGCTGTCCGTCACTGCCCAGCGGGCGCTGGAGGAGGCGCTGGCTGACGCGGAGCTCGCCAGGCTGGAGCTGCAGTCGGCTCAAGCTGCGGCACAGGCCGAGGCTCAGGTGCGCTGCCTGCCCAGTCTTGTGCCTGTTTCTTACAACCCTCCCAGCACAGAAGCGCTGCTCTCTCTCCATTGCCTCACATGCCTTCAACCGGGGCGACTGGCTGTGTGCACACCTGTTCAATCCGCCCTGCGCTGCTGCTCCTCACTGTCGTGCCTGCAGGGCTATGAGGCTGCCAAGGCTCAGGCGGTCGCCCAGCAGGAGCGTGGCGCCGCCGACCTGGCCGCAGCGGTCGCGCGCGCAGCCGAGCAAGAGAGCGCCGCGGCGTCGGCGTCAGCGGACCTGGCACGCGCCGAGCAGCGGCTGCAGCAGGCGGTGACAGAGGCGGCGGCCAGGCGGGCCGACGTGACAGCAGCTGGGGAGAAGCTGGCCAAGGCTCAGGTGGGGCACTGACGCAGTTGATGCCGCGCTGCTCATGTTGCCGTGTCTTGTCTCGCTGTGTTGAAGGTTGTGTGTGTACTGGCTGGGCAGCAACTCCACAACATGTGTGCGCACACGTCAGGGCTTGCATGAGGGCTGGCTTCGAGTCTGTGTGTCGTGCCGTGCCGTGCTGCATCGTGCCACAGGCTGCGGTCCAGCAGGCCTCCGCTGAGCTGGACGCTGCCAAGGCGGCGGGCCAGGCGCAGGTTGCGGAGCTTCAGTCCAAGCAGGAAGCTTCGGAGAAGGTGGCGCAGAAGGCGGTTGGGGAGGCGCAGCGGGCGGCGGACCGGGCCCAGAGGGAGCTGGCGGTGGCTGAGAGGGTGGGCGGTAACGCCGTGGGCGCATCAAAGTGAGTGCCCTTCAACGCTGCAGGCTCGGCGCCTGGGCACTGCAAGGCACTGCAAACGACTTTGCCATGTTTGCTGCTTTGGATGGTGTTTACCATGGCATGCCGTCCCTGCCCACCAATGTGTGTGTGCCGAGCTTGACATCTGGTGGGGCCATCTCTGGCAAGCAGATGAGCATAGTATCACCACACTCACACAACCCTGTGCTGTGTGCTGTGTGTGGCGTGCTGTTGCACAGGGCGGTGGAGGAGTCGCTGTCAGAGTTGCAGCGCCGCGCAGAGTCAGCGCGCGTGACGGCGGACGAGGCGACCGTCCGCGTGGTGGCCATCCGCAAGACAGTGGCAGTGCGCTCGGACGAGGTGGCGAGCCTGCAGGTGAGTACAGGGAGCCTCACGCGACCGGGAATGAAGTCTTGCTGTGTGCCATTGGTGAGGCAGGGGAGCCTGACGTGCACACGTGAGGCACCTGTGGCCCATCGCAACGCCATCAATCACTTCGCACCCCACGCAAACACACCCGCAGGCTGCCGCTGCGACCAAGCTGGAGGCCGCAAAGCAGTCCCAGTCCGCCCTGGCCCAAGCCGAGGACGCTCTCCGCTCCGCCCAAGCCGAGGTGGACAGCGCCCTGCAGCGCGCAAGGCAGCTGGCGGAAGTCGACCAGCCCGCACTGGAGCAGGCCCTGCGTGCCGACCAGAGCGCGGTGGCGGCGCTGGCGCAGCAGCGGGAGGCGGCGGAGGGCAAGGCGGCGCAGGCGGCGGAGGCCGTGGCTGCGGCGCAGCGTGACGCGGCGGCGGCGGCGGCGGCGGAGGCTGCAGCGCGGGCCGAGGCAGACAATGCGCAGGGTGTGTTGCGGGAGGCAAAGGCGCAGAGGCAGCGGCTTTCTGACGAGGCGCAGGTTGCGCTGGCGGGCCAGCGGGCGGCGGTGGCGCGGCAGCAGGCGGCCGAGGGCGAGTTGGCGAGGCTGGGGCAGGAGGGGGCGGCGGCGGAGCAGCTTCTGGGGCGGTACGATGGTGCCAGGGAGGAGATTGAGAAGCGCCTGGCCGTCATCAAGGTGGCAGGTGAGCACGCGCCCAAGGCTGTGTGGACTTGGCAGTGTTCTGCGCAGCTTTTGCTTCCACTTTGGTCGCCCTTCTCACCAAGCACTCTGACCCGCTTGTGCTGCTAGGCGGCAGGAGCTTGCTGGGCAATGTGTCGGATCCGTGTACGCAGGCGTGTGTCGGGCAGGTGCATGGCCTCAACAGACGCGTGTGCGTGCCATCGTCACCTTGTTGGTGCCCTGCAGCGGACCGTGCCGCCGCTGAGCTGGCCGCTGCGGACCAGGTGGTCGCCGAGCGGCAGTCCCTCGTCGCCCAGCTGCAGGAGCTGGCGCAGCAGGAGGAGGGCTTTGCCACGCAGCTGCAGCAGCGCGTGGACGAGGCGGCGCAGCGCCTGGCGCAGGCCAAGGCGGCCTTTTTGGCTGCACAGGAGAATGTGAGCGTTGGGTGCTTGGGTTGCAGTGTTGACGGTGGTGCTGGGCGCTCCTCTGAGGCTGCTGCACCTGCACCTGGACTGGTAGCAACGAAGGCAATGCACTAATCACATTCTTGCTCTGTCGTCTCCACTTTGTCATGCTCGTGGCTCACATGATGGTGTATTCACACGCCCCGCTCACGTCCACAGGAGGCTAGCGCCGTGCAGCGCAGCGCCCAGGCGCAGGACGCGCTGTCGGCGGGTCGCGCCAGGCTGGCCGAGGCCCAGCAGGCACAGCGCGACGCCGAGCGTCTGGCGGGCGAGGCGGCGGGTGCCGTGGCGGAGGCGGGCAAGGAGGTGGCTGGCGTGGCGGGGGCCAGGCAGACGGCGGATCAGGGCGTGACGGGCAGGCAGGGCGCGGTGGCGGCGGCGCAGGCAAAGGTGGGTGGGCGGAGGTGTGGTGGGGCTGAGGCAAGCAGGCAGGCAGGGCGTGGTGGCGGCGAGGCAGGCAAAGGTGGGATGCAGGGCGGTGATTGCCCTTGTGGACGCTCAGCTTGAGCTCGTCGAAGGGCCCCACGGCCTCCTCGTTGTCGCTCTCCTTGGTGATGTTGACCTTGGTGGTGAAGCAGACCTCCAACAGGTTGGCATTTCAGCCTTCAGGTTCCCCGTCAGGCACAGCGCGTCGCGGCCCCATGGTTCCTTCAGTGTGCTGGCCCCCACGACGCGCTGTGCCTGACGGGGGAGCTGCAGCCCAAAGTGCTGACCTGTTGGAGGTCTGCTCACCACGACGTTGCACATCACCAAGGCGGGCGGAACGAGGAGCTCTTGGGGCCCTTCGAAGAGTCCAAGCTGAGCGTCCACAAGGGGCAATCGCCGCCCTGCCTCAGCTGCAGCTACACAGTGTTCATTGTGTGTTCTCGTGCCACCCTCTGCGTGTTGCTCTGCCTGCTGGGGCTGCCCCTGCAGCTTTGCACTGATTGGTGTGTTGCTGCTGCTGCTGCACTGCTTTCCTCCCTTGACAGTTGGACGCTGCACTGGACAAGGTGCGTCAGGCCGAGGGCGCGCGCGAGGGCGTCAAGGGGCAGATCCAGACCAGGGAGCAGCAGCGCCAGGCGGCACTCAAGCAAGCCGGTGCGTGTGTCGAGTTTTACATCTGGCGCGGCGATTGTCTCGCAAGCAGATGAGGACATAGGCGTGCGTGCGTGGATGGACGGGTGATGGCTGCTTCCACCTTGTACACAAGGCAGCCACTGCTGTCTTGCAGCCGAGGCCGGCGTGCCGCATGCTCACCATCGCACTCTCCTCCGCTACAGCTGTTTGTACACCAGGTTCCTCCCGCCGCTCGCCACGACCTGCAGAGGAGCAGCTGTCCCTCATCGTTTAGCTGCGTGTTGTGACAGTCTGCCGCATGCTCACCTTCCCTCTCCTTGCCCACTCATGCCTCCCCTCCCTTCACCGCAGAGGAGCAGCTGTCCCTCATTGTTTAGCTGCGTGTTGTGACAGTCTGCCGCATGCTCACCTTGCCACTCCTTGCCCACTCATGCCTCCCCTCCCTTCACCGCAGAGGAGCAGCTGTCACGCGCCTCTCAGCTGCGCGCCGACGCTGACAAGGGCCAGCAGGCCGTGGGCAAGGTGGCGAGCGAGCAGGCCGAGTTTGAGCGCCTGGCCGAGGAGCGGGGCCTAGCCATGGAGGAGGCAATGAGCAGGGCGGCGGCAAGCGCTGAGACGGCCTCGGTGAGCGCATGCATATGCGGGCAAGCATGCCTGGAGCCTGCAGTCCAACCAGGCCTGCTCTGGCAGCCAGGTGCCAGCAGCAAAGCTAGCACCTTGCCTTCCCCTCAGCAGAACGCGCTGCCTTTCTGATCAGGCCATACAGTATGTGCCATCTCGATGGATGTGTGTCAACGGAACGTCAGATCATGCCCTGTAGCTCCAATGACATGCTCAGCACTCCTGTAAGCGTGTATGTGCATGCCCTGCCACCTCTCCACTGTTTGCATGTGCAGACCAAGGCACAGAGCGCGGTGCTGGGCGAGGTGTCAGCGGACGTGTCCCTTGCTAAGGCGGGGCTCGAGTCGGTGGTTGCCAAGGACGCCACTTCCCCTGGTGCGCTTGGGTGGAAGGCTCTGGCGTGACGGGCTACCACGGTAACCCGCTTCTGCACACCTGCCTATGCTCATGTGACAACAACAGTTGCAGCGATTGCAACAGCCTGCCCTGGCAGCGCACCACCGCCGCGCCCAGCGGCCCATGGGTTCAGAGAGGTTTGAGTGCATATCCTTCTTGCCTTTTTGTTCAGGTGATGCTGCGCGCCAGGCTGCAAAGGGCGCGGTTGAGGACATGGCGGCGGCGCAGGCGGCGGGCGAGGGCGCGCAGTCGAGCCGCAGCGTGGCGCAGTCCAGCCTCAGCGAGGCGGCCGTGGCACGCAAGGCAGCACTGCAGGTGAGGGAGGTGCTAGCTACAGAGGTATGAGAGGCAAGGAGGGAGCGTGGGCTGGTGCTGTACAGACTGGACAACGCTTGATGTACCAAGTGATGTACCTCGTGTGTCAAGTGGCTGCGCGCCAACCGTGTGCCTGTTGCCTTGCCTACCGTGTGTGCGCACTTGCCAACTGTGTGCCTATTGCCGACCTGTGTGTGCGCCCCACGTTGCTCCCCAGGCTGCTGCCGAGAAGGCCCAGGCGGAGATGTCTGCCAAGCAGGCGGCGGCCCGGCGCCAGGCTGCCGAAAAGGAGGTGGCGGGCAAGGTGCAGGCCGCAGCGGCAGCGGAGCAGGAGGCCGGCAAGCAAAAAGGTGAGGCTAGGGTCCGGTTGCTCAAGATCAGAGTCGCCTAGCGTTGTGGCAGTGCACTCAGAACTGGTGCTGATGGTGATGAGCAGGCAGGAACATGTTGTCTGCGACCAGTGCCTGCTCCTGGGTTGTTGCACGGACTGTGTGCGTCACGGGCAGCTACAACAGGTCGACCTGGCGCTCTCTCTTCCCACACCGATGCGGTGGTCCTGGGCAGCCTGCCACCGCTCAGACGCACGGCTTGCATCTCGCGCACATGAGCATCACCTGGCATTCATGACGGGTCTCATGCGCACGCTCTGCACTCGCTCTGTGAGCGAGCTGGTGTTGACACTGTGTTGCGCCTCCCCTCACGTGTGTGCGTGCGTGCGTCCGTGCGTGCGTGTGTGCGTTGCAGCGCTTGCCGCTAAGCTTGCGTCCGAGGTCCAGGTCCTGCAGCAGCGTTTGTCAGACGCGCAGCTGGAGGTGGACTCGCTCGGCGACGTGGTGCAGACGCAGCGCCTGGCGGTGGAGCAGGCGCAGGCCGAGCTGCGGGCGGCGCAGGCGCAGGCGCAGGACAGGGCCGGGGCGGAGCAGGCGGTGCGGGACAGGGTGGCGGCGGCGGAGGAAGGTGCGGGGAAGGTGCTGGCCGCACTCGAGTGTGCGGCGCCGCAGTTTGCATGTGACTACAGGAGGGCAGCGGGGGAAGCTGCGTGTGGGCCCGCGCCCTGCGTGTCTCCAGAGAGCTCTTAAGATGCCGCCAGCGGATGTCGCGCTTGCTGACGTATCTGACACGTGCGGTTTTTTGCGGTTTTTGCGTGTGCTGTGCAGAGGCCCAGCGCGCCACGTCCCGGCTGGTGCAGGCCGAGCAGGGCATGTACGAGGCGGAGGCACGCCTGCAGGCACTGGAGGACGACGGTGAGCGCCCACCTCCCCTCTTTCCTTGTTGAACTCAGCCCCAGAGTTCCAACAGCAGTTCCATCGTGCCGCTGCTTGCTCCTTACCCTACGCGACGCTGCCAACCTAAGCACATGCCGCTGCCCTGCTCCTTTGTGCACCGCAGCGCTGGCGCGCGCCAACGAGGCCAAGGTGGCCGCCGACGGTGTGCGTCGCGCCGCCGACGGCGTGGCGCTGGCCCAGTCTGAGCTGGCGGCTGCCACCCAGGAGCTGGAGAGCGAGCAGGCGAGTTTTGGTTTGCCTGCTGCGCACTGTAGCACTGGTACCTGCCGCTGCCAACATTGGCAGCTGGTCCCTTCTCCCTCGCCACCAAACGCCACGCCTCAGCACCTGCAAGGTTTACCACAAGCGTCATCTCACATGTGTTGCGCCCCGCCCGCGCAAGTCGAACGCTGCAGGCTGGTGCGTCCGAGGCGCTTGGCCTGGTCAAGGACGCCGGGCGCGAGCTGTCGGTGGCTCAGGAGCAGCGCGGCCGGGCGGCGGCGGCGGCTCAGCGCGCACAGCGTGAGGTGGCGGCAGTGCAGGAGCTGGTGGGCGACGCGTCGGGGGCCAAGGGCGAGGCGGAGGGCCAGCTGGCGCGCCTGGCAAAGGCACGGGCTGAGGCTCAGGTGAGCAGCGCCTCTGGCCAGCTGCTGCGCATCAGGGTGTCACAAGCCACCAGGGCCTGGGGATGAGCTAGAAGTGCGCTGCCGGCATCATCAACCGGGCTACTCTGTTGTGGAACAATGTGGCTTCAAAGTGGCAGAGCTGTCACGAGCTTGTGTCTGTGTCGCCTTTACGCACCTTGCACGCGCACCCTGCCTTGCCTGCTTGCCGCGTGCTCCAGGCGCGTATTCTTGCCGAGCAAAAGACGGCCGGGGAGGAGGAGGCGCGCCGCACGCAGCTGCTGCAGCAGGCGGACCAGGCGGCTCAGGGCGCGGCACAGGCGGAGCAGGTGCTGGCGCAGCGGCAGCAGGCGCTGCAGGCGGCCCAGGAGGCGGCGGCGGCGGCGCAGGCCAAGGTGGCGCAGCTGCAGGGTGCGTCGCTGGTGCTGGTTGGAGGTGATGGGCAAGCCGCAGCTCTTTGCAGCTGGGGCTTGTGGCACACGGTTGTGGACTGCTCTCTCTCCAAGGACAGGGCCGCAATGTGCCATAGCAAACTTGTCGTGGCAGGTGGCGATGCGAGTGCAGGCGTCATCAGGTGTCCTCAAAGCGTGCATAGCCAAACCGTGTGTGTTTAAACCACCAACTTGCTGGTGGGTCTGTTATCGCAGGCGTGGCCTCTGAGCTGGCGGCCGACGTGCAGCGCGTGTCCCAGGAGCAGGAGGCAGCGGTCCGCAAGGTGGCGGCCACCACCCTCAAGCTGCAGGAGCTGGGCCGTGAGAGGGAGGCGGCCGTGCGGCAGCAGGCGGTGCGGGAGGGGGCGCTCAGGACCGCCCAGGCAAAGGCTGCCGGTGCGTGCGCTGAAGGCTGTTGCTCGTGACCCTATGCTGTTCAGACCTCTCACCTGTGCGTACCCGTACAGGTGGGCTGCCACCGCAGCGCCAGGGCAAGAGCTTAACAGAGGTGCTGTTGCTGCCCGTGCATTACCGTCATGCAGGTGCAACGCAGCAGGCGGCCCTGGCTACTCGCACGGCGGAGGACGTCGCGTCGGCGTTGGGCCGCGCGCAGGACCGTCTGGCGGCGGTGCAGCGCACGGCGCAGCAGCTGGAGCAGGCGGCGGTGCTGGCTGGCCGCGAGGCGGAGGCGCAGCGGCAGGCGGCAGAGCAGGCGGCGGCGCAGCGCACAGAGGTGGAGCAGCGCGCCGCCACGGCCACCTCTGGCACAGAGCAGGTGGGTTGGGCCTGCTCAGCACTTGTTCTCAAACGCTGTTGCTGGCGGAGGTTGTGGCTGACTCTACTTGGTGCACGTGTGTGACCCTGCTTTACGCAGGCTCGTCAGCGCGCCCAGCAGCTGGTGGCGCAGCTGGAGCAGGCGCAGGCCGCGCTGAGCTCGCTGCGCGAGCAGGGCGCCGAGGAGCTTGCCCAGCTGTCGGCGCAGGCGCAGCAGCGCAACAGCTCGGCGGCGTCAGCCTTGTCCTCGGCGCAGGCGGCGCTGGCTGAGGCTGAGGCGGGCAAGGTCGCGGCAGAGCAGGCCGCGGCGGAGTCGGCCAAGTCCGTGGACGCCGGCGAGGCGGAGCGTGCGCGGGCGGCGGAGGCGACGGCCAGGGCGGAGCAGGCGGCGAAGGAGGCGAGGTTGCGGGCGGAGGCGCAGCTGTCGGCGCTCAACGGCGAGCTTGAGGCGGCGGAGGCGCAGCTCAAGAGCCTGGCGGAGCAGGTGCAGCGCAAGCAGGTGCGTCCGATTGGTGATCGTTCGTTTGCTGACCTGCGGTGGTGAGCTCCGTTGTTGCGGGCGATCATGCGGCGATCGTGGTGCGCTTACCCCTACACGCCCCGAAACTTGCGCAGGCTGAGGTCCAGGCCAAGGTGACGGCGCTGGAGGAGGCCGAGGCGGCGCTGCCCGACATTCGCGTGGCGGCGCGCAACGCCAAGGACATGTCCGAGGCTCAGGCCAAGGTGAGCGTCTTGCCGGCGCGCATCGATCGGAAGGTCAGAGCCCGGCGCGCACAGGATTAGCTGCAGCGAGCGGGTGGCGTGTCAATGCGTTGCGTGCAGGTGGTGCGAGCGGCTGAGGCTCAGCTGAACGAGGACACGCGCGCCCGCCGGCTGGTGGACCAGCGCATCACCAACGAGCTTAAGACGCGCGCTCGGCTGGAGGAGCGCGTGCGCGCCAAGGCTCAGGCCGAGGCGCAAGCCAAGGCCGCAGCTGAAGCCAAGGCAGAGTCCGAAGCGCAAGCCAAGGCTGCCGCCGCTGAGGCCAAGGCTCAGGCCGAGGCGCAAGCCAAGGCCGCAGCTGAAGCCAAGGCTGAGGCCGAGGCTCAAGCCAAGGCTGCCGCCGCTGAGGCCAAGGCCCAGTCTGAGGCGCAAGCCAAGGCCGCAGCTGAAGCCAAGGCCCAGTCTGAGGCGCAAGCCAAGGCTGCAGCTGAAGCCAAGGCCCAGTCTGAGGCGCAAGCCAACGCTGCAGCTGAAGCCAAGGCCCAGTCTGAGGCGCAAGCCAAGGCTGCAGCTGAGGCCAAGGCCAAGTCCGAGGCTGCCGCTGCCGCCGTGGAGAAGCCAGCCCCGTCGCAGCCGGCCGCCACTCCCGCAGCCCCCGCCCCCGCCGCTGATGAGCCCGCCACGCCTGCCGACGACGAGGCGGGAGGCAAGAACTGGCTGTTCAACTACCTGCGCGACAAGCGCGAGCAGCTGGCCGCCAAGGCGCAGGCGGCACGTCAGCAGCAGCTGCAGCGCCAGCAGCAGCAGCAGACCGAGCAGGTCAAGGTCTCGCTGCCGCCCGTGGAGCGGATCTACAAGGAGCAGGGAGAGCTGGCCAAGCAGCCCAAGGGCGGCGCGTGGGTGTCCTCGCTGGCTGGGCAGCAGCAGCAGGAGGCGGATGCGGCAGCGGATGGAGCTGGCGCGCAGCAGGAGGAGGGGGACGCGGTGCCTCTGTGGAAGACGGGGAGCAAGCTGCTCCAGCGCGAGTGAAGGGCAGGTGGCAGCTGTGGGGCTTTTCGGCAATATCTGGGCAGGATTGTTTTTTGAGGAGGCAGAGTGTGGCTGCGGCTGCAGAGGAGTACAGGATGCGATATAGGACGTAGCAAGAGAATGCGGGCTGCAGGACCTTTGTTGAGAAGATGCGCGAGGACTGGTGCGGCGGATCGTAATGAGTTGGTGCGCCGGTTGCGGTTGCCTCTGTGCCCCCAAACACCAGTAGAGGTCAGTCTTGCTTCGGCGACGGATACAATGTCTCGCATTTTGCACGTGTGCGGTGCAAGCCATGAGTTTGAGCCAGCCGTGCGCGCCACGCTGCAGCGGCCGCCGGCGAATAAAAGAACGCAAGGTATTTGAGCTAAGGGCCAGCACCTGACGGCGCTCGCGGATGAAGCACAATCCGTTCCAGAATAACTAGCTATCCCCCAAGGTTCCGCAAGGCGTCGGTCAGACCTTGGCGTCGCCGCCCGCCTTGTCCCCGACCCACATGAGCATGTTGAACGGGAGCTTGACGATGTTCTGCGCAGGCAGCAGCATGGTGGGCATGAGGCTGAGCATGGGCACTGCGTACAAAGGGCCCTGGCGCAGCTGCTGCGCTGCTTCGCCCCCGTCCGCGCTGCCCTGGCATGCCGCTGCTGCCGCACGCCCGCAACGCACTTCGAGGATGGCCTCCGCGCACTCCAGGATCGAAGTGCAGATGCAGCAGCACGGGCAGATGCAGCCAATGAGCTGCGAGGCACAGGAGCACAAACAAGGCGCGCAGGTGTCGGCAAGCTCAGGCGGGTGGTGCGCAGCAGCGGCAGGTGCGCCGTGCACGAGCCTGCCCCAGAGAAGGCATGCACCCTGGAATGCCAGCAGCCCCACACGGAGGAGCAGGGAGGAGCATGCGCCCGCCCGCCCGCACGCACCGCGATGGGCGCCCAGATGAGGAACCCAATCGCGGAGATGATGATGAGTGCGGGCTGCAGGCAGAGCAACGCAGAGCAACACGGTGAGCGCCTGTAGCTGCTCCCTGCCGTGGTCCTGTCCTGCAGCTGCCGTGCCTCCTCCGTGGACCCCCCGAACTCTCGCTGCTGCAGAAGTCGTGCAGCACCTGCTCGCTGCGCTAGCTCGCTGCTGCTGCGCTCCACTGGACTAACGCGCCGACGAGCAGGAGTTGTCCTCGACCCAACAACGGTGCCCCCAAGCAGCAGCTGCGAGCCACCAGCTGCAGCGCTCACGCTGCTTCACTCACGAGGCAGATGATGTAGATGAGGCACTTGAAGCACTTGCCGAGCGCAGAGCACATCTTTGCGAGGCCTTCCGAAGTGTCCTGCGCTTGCTGTGGCTCGCAAAGTGCTGGCGAAGTGTCCTACGCTGCGGCTCGTGGAGTGCTGGCAAAGTGCTCGCTGTGGTGGCGGAGGTGCGGGGAACATGCCCAGGGCCGCCTCACTCATCACACCTCCCGCCGCCACCGCAACCTCCGCGTCACCCGGCAGCTTTACATATGCATGCATTCACCAGTTGGGCAGGCGGCTGACGCCGGGCAGGTGCTCGAGCAGGTAGTCGATGAACATGCGGCGCGCCACGCCGGCGTCCGAGATGCGCGAGGTGAGTAGCTTGGTGGCCAGCTTGAGGAAGTCGCGCTTGTGACGCCGCAACACTGCAGCAGGGGACCAACACGGGAGCATGCAACCACACGAAGTGAGAAGGGCTCCTGCTGCACTCCTGCCCACAAGCAGTAGTCGCACGGCGCACCTGCCAGTGTGACGGGCTGGTCCATCTGCAGCACCACAACAGCCGGCGCCTCGCCTGCCCCGCTCCCATTCGCTCGTCTCTGCTGCTGCTGCTGCTGCCCTGACGTTGATGGCAGCGAGTCAGCTTGACCTGATGTCGAGGCTGCGAGGGGCAGCCGCACCCGCCCTGGCGCGCCCCCCGCTGACGCCGCTTGCGCCTCCATCACAATGTCCACCACCTCCTGCACCGAGGTCGTGTGCACCAGGCAGCACATGCGCTTGACCACGCTGGGCACAAGGCTCAGTCAGGCTGGGCGAATTGGTGCACACATGCCAGCAGTGCAGACTGCAAATCCCTGGCGCCATGGCAGGCCCGTTTGCAAGCTACACACGCACAAACGCACCTGCACCGTCTGGTCCATCTCATGCAGCACGTTGGTGCCCTGCAGCAGCACCTTGGCCACGGTCTGCGAGGGGTGCAGCGCGCGCGCCGCTACGGGTGCCCACGCCGTGCCGGTGCCTGAACAAGACGCAGCCTCGTCCAACACCTCAGGGCCCAAGTCATGATCCTCCACTGCTGCGCCCTGTTGTAACCCTAGCCCTTCTAACCCTAGCTCTTCTTGGGGCTCCTCTGCCGTCACTGCTGCAGCTTTGAGGTCAGGGCACATGGCCAGCACCACTGCCTGCAGCCCGTCGCCCTCCTCCTCCTGGTCCCCGCCGCCTGCGCGCCCACCAGGCACGCACAAGCAGGCACTTGTTCGCCTCAGGCCTATGGCTAGGGTTGAGCGATAAAGCAGCCGGCCATGCCTCGTGGCGGGCGGGCAAGGGGGCCAAAAGAGCCAGTGCTTGGCCGCATGCCCCTGTGGCCTGGTGCTCCCGGGACATTTTGGAAGGGGGGGCTCACACTACAGTGTCACGCTGTCACAAATGTCACGCTGTCACGCTGTCCTTGTCACGCAATTGAGGTGTCATGAGGCGCCCACGAGGTACCCATCCAAACACATGCAGATCAAGACAACGCACCTGCTGGCTTCAAGGTGAAGAGCGGAGCGTCCCATCGGTTGCGCGTGTCTGGCCGCTCAAACCGCCCAGAGAGGTCTTCAAAGCTGCAAAGGCACGCGCGCGGGCAGTAGTGCTGCATCGCGTCCCACCAAGCCCGTGACCAGACGGACCGCCATCCTCAAGAAGCATCATCCGCCTCCTCTCCCCCCCCCCCGTCCTGCTCACATGGCATCGCAATACCGCGCCTCTGATGCTTCCCGGGAGGCGTTCCATTGCCGGCAGGTCTCAACCGGCGTGTCCACGTGCACCTGCACAAGGCACCACGGCGATGCGGCAACCGAGCAGCACAAGCGGACATGGCTTCGGCCATGCGAGCGCAGCCTCAGACAAGCAACGTGCACTGGCGTGAACTCTGCTTGACGAGGCCTGCCTGGCGATCTTTTGTGACGGCTGCAGCATCATGACGCCTGTACTGACCGCCATGCAATGATGGTGATGATGAAGCAGGCCAGG
>QAXK01001853.1:0-14322 GCA_004335735.1 Chlorella sp. KRBP
CTCGACCTCGACGAGCCGCGCCGCGCGCTGCTCCTCGATGGCCGCGCCGATGAGCCCGGCGAAGAGCGGGTGCGCGCGGGTCGGGCGCGACTTGAACTCCGGGTGGGCCTGGGTCGAGACGTAGTACGGGTGGACCTCGCGCGGCAGCTCGACGAACTCGACGAGCCCGAGCTCGGGGTGCGTGCCGCTGATGACCAGGCCGGCCTCCTCGAGCTGCTCGCGGTAGCCCTCGTTGACCTCGTAGCGGTGGCGGTGGCGCTCGTCGGCGCTCGTGGACCCGTAGGCGCCCGCGACGACCGAGCCCGCCTTGAGGTCGGCGCGCTGGCTGCCGAGGCGCATCGTGCCGCCGAGGTCACCGGCTCCCTCGACGAATGCCTTCTGCTCCTCCATCGTCGCGATGACGGGCGCCGGGCTGTCGGGGTCGAACTCCGTGGAGCTGGCGCCCTCGATGCCGGCGACGCTGCGCGCGTACTCGATGACCATGCACTGCAGCCCGAGGCAGATGCCGAGGGTCGGGACCTGGTGGGTGCGGGCCCAGCGCAGGGCGCCGACCTTGCCCTCGATGCCGCGGACGCCGAAGCCGCCCGGCACGAGCACGGCGTCGACGCCACCGAGGGCCTTCTGTGCCCCGGCCTCGGTGGCGCAGTCGTCGGAGGGCACCCACCGGATGCGCACCTTGGCGTCGTGGTGGAAGCCGCCGGCGCGCAGGGCCTCGGTGACCGAGAGGTAGGCGTCCGGGAGGTCGATGTACTTGCCGACCAGCGCCACCTCGACCTCGTGCTCGGGACGGTGGATGCGCTCGAGCAGGGTGTCCCACTCGGTCCACTCGACGTCGCGGAAGACCAGCCCGAGCCGGCGCACGACGTAGGCGTCCAGGCCCTCGCGGTGCAGGACCTTCGGGATGTCGTAGATGCTCGGGGCGTCGACGGCGGCCGCGACCGCCTCGTTGTCGACGTCGCACATGAGGCTGATCTTGCGCTTGATCGACTCGGGCAGCTCGCGGTCGGCGCGCAGGACGAGCGCGTCGGGCTGGATGCCGACCTGGCGCAGCGCGGCGACCGAGTGCTGGGTCGGCTTGGTCTTCAGCTCGCCGCTCGGCGCGAGGTAGGGCACGAGCGAGACGTGGAGGAAGAAGACGTTGTCGCGGCCGAGGTCGTGGCGCACCTGGCGGGCGGCCTCGAGGAAGGGCAGGGACTCGATGTCGCCGACCGTGCCGCCGATCTCGGTGATGATGACGTCGGGGGCGTCGGCGTCCTCGACCCCCGGGGAGCCGGCGGCCTGGGCGCGCATCCGCTCCTTGAGCTCGTTGGTGATGTGCGGGATGACCTGCACGGTGTCGCCGAGGAACTCGCCGCGACGCTCCTTCTGGATGACCCGGTTGTAGACCTGCCCGGTCGTGACGTTCGCGCTGCCGCGCAGGTTGACGTCGAGGAAGCGCTCGTAGTGCCCGATGTCGAGGTCGGTCTCGGCGCCGTCGTCGGTGACGAAGACCTCGCCGTGCTGGAACGGGTTCATCGTCCCGGGGTCGACGTTGAGGTAGGGGTCGAGCTTCTGCATCGTCACCCGGAGCCCGCGGGCCCTCAGCAGGTGGCCGAGCGATGAGGCGGTGAGCCCCTTGCCGAGCGAGGAGGCGACGCCTCCGGTCACGAAGATCTGTTTCGTCGTCTGGAGCACCACGGGCTTCAACGATACGTCATCGGGCGCCGGCCTCGGTGTAGGTGTCCAGCGCGGCGGTGAGGGCGTCGTCCTCGGTGGGCAGGTGGGCGGCGCGTTCGACCGCCTTGGAGCGCAGGTCGTCCCGCACGCCGCCGTGGACGACGACGTCGCGGATGCCCCGGGAGAGCGACACCGGGTCGCCGCCGGGGACGAGCACCGCGGCGTCACCGACGACCGCCCCGGTGCCGCCGACGTCGGTGGCGACGATGGCCGCCCCGGCGTGCAGCGCCTCCTGGAGCCCGACGGGCTGGCCCTCCCACACCGCGCTGGAGACGACGACGTCGGCCGCGGCGAGCAGGTCGGGGACGTCCTCGCGCCGGCCGAGGAGGCGCACCGGCAGGCCCTCGGCGTCGATGCGGCGCTGCAGCGGCTCGCGCAGCGGACCGTCGCCGGCGACGACGGTCAGCAGGTCGAGGTCGGCGAGGTCTCGGTGTGCGTCGAGGAGGAGGTCGAGCCCCTTCTGCGGAGCGAGCCGGGCCAGGACCACCGCGAGGGCGGTGCGGGCGTCGATGCCCAGCTCGGCGTGCACCGCGTAGCGGTCGCGGGCCGGCGCCGCGAAGGGCGGGGCGGGGACGACGGCGAGCCCGGTGCGCCGGGCCCCGAGCGCGTCCATCCGGCGCACGAGGTCGGCCGAGACGCCGAGGACGACGGCCGACCCGCGGGCCACGACCCGCTCGAGCCCGGCGTAGACGGCGCCGGTGACCCGTCCGGTGGGGGCGGCGTTGTGCAGGGTCGTGACGAGCGGGACGCGGGTGCGGGCCGTGGCCAGCACCGCGAGGGCACCGGCGCGCAGTCCGTGGGCGTGCACGACGTCGGCGCCCCGCACGAGGTCGGCGAGGTCGCGCACGGCGCGGGCGTCACGCACCGGGTGCGGACGGTCGGTGACCTCGAGCGGCACGGGCGTCGCGTGCTCGGCGAGCCGGAAGCGCTCGGCGGCCTCGGCGGGGCAGGCGACGACGACGTGGTGGCCGGCCCCGGCGAGGAGCCGGGCCAGCCCGCGCACGTGGGCGCCGACGCCCCCGGCACTCGTGCCCATGACGAGCAGGATCCTCATCCGGCACTCCCCCCTCGGCGACGCGCCCGCCCCCGGTCACGGATCTCGCCCATCATCCGGCGGTCGCCGTAGAAGACCGCCATCAGGCCGGCCACGAGGGCCGCTCCCCCGGCCGCCAGCCCCCAGAGCACGGCGTCGAGGAGCCCGTCGTAGGTGCGCCCGCGGGTCACGAGGTCGCCGACGACGAGGGAGAGGGCCAGGGCGACGACGAGCGCGCCGGCCGTGCGGGCCACGCCACGGCTCACCTCGGGGCCCCACGAGCGGCGGACGAGGACGACGAGGAGCACGGCCGAGGCGCTCATCCCGAGGGTCGAGGTGAGGCCGAGCATCCGCAGCGTCGTGTCGGCGCCCCGGCCGGAGCCGACGAGCACGAGCGGGACGAGCGCGGCCATCGCCCAGCCGAGCGAGACGGCCCACGCGCCGTCGAGCGGCCGGCCCTTGACGTAGAGCGCACGGGTCAGCAGGGCCGTGACGCCGAACCCGATGACCCCCGGGGCGTACGCGGTGAGCGCCGGCGCGAGGGCGGCCAGGGCCTCGGGGCTGGCTCCCTCGCTCCCCTGCCGGGCGTCGAGGGTCGTGAAGAACGCGCCGATGGTGGGGGCCGCGGCGATCATCACACCGGCGGCCAGGCCGGTGAGGACGAGGACGGCCCGCAGCGAGCGGGCCAGCGTCGCCGAGGAGTCCTCCCCCGCGCCGGTGCGGGCGGCCAGGGCCGGGAAGGCGCTGACGGCCACCGGGACCGCGAGGACCGCGTACGGCAGGAGGTAGACCGCCTGGACGTACTGGTAGACGGTGAAGGAGCCCCGCGTGCCGGAGTGGTTGGTCAGCCACATCGTGACGAGCACCGCCACCTGCTGGGCCCCGAGGGCGAGCAGGCCGGCCCCGGCGAGCGCCCCGATGCGCACCGCGTCCTCGCGCTCGAGCCGCAGCGCCGGGCGCCAGCGCCACCCCGTGGCCAGGGCCGGACCGAGCAGGGGCAGGGAGAGGACGACGACGCCGAGCGTGGTGCCCCAGCCGAGGACCGCGATGGCGCCACCGTCGACGACCGACGGCGACACCTCGCCGTCGGTGAGCCGGCCGTACCAGAGGTAGGACCCGAGGACGACGACCGAGGAGGCGAGCGGCGCCAGGGCGGCGGCGAGGAAGCGACGGTGGGCCTGCAGCAGACCGGTGAGGATGATGCCGACGCCGTAGAGCGGCACCTGCACGGCGAAGATCCGCAGCAGCGTCGTGCCGACGTCGTGGGCCCGGGGGTCGAAGTCCTCGATGAGCCAGCCGGACAGCAGCGGCGCCGCGAGCCACAGGACGGCGGCCAGCGGCACGAGGACGACGAGGGCCCAGGTGAGCAGCACCGAGGCGAGGTGGTCGGCCCGCTCGCGCTCCCCCGCCCCGAGCCGGTGCGCGATGAGCGGCACGGCGACCGCCGCGAGCACACCGCCGGCGGCGACCTCGAAGAGGACGTTGGGGAGGGCGTTGACGCTCTGGTAGATCTCGCCGACGCCCTTGGCCCGCACCGAGTCGGCGAAGACGAGGATCCGGGCGAACCCGGCCGCCCGGGCGAGGATCGTCACGGCGGCGATGAGGCCCGCGGCCCCGGCGATGCCGGTGGCGAGCTTGCGGTCGGTCATCGGGCCGGCCGCCCCCAGGCGTCGAGCTCGCGCAGCCCCGGCGTGGACTCGATGACGGCGGTGAAGCTGACCTTCTCGGACGCCAGCGTGGCGGCCGTGAGGACGGCCAGCGCCCCGAGCCGGCCGGTGCGCGCGGTGCGGCCGAGGAGGGCCGTGCCGACGAGGGCCCCCGCCGCGTTGGCGCCCGTGTCGCCGAGCATCGCGGTGCCGGCGAGGTCGGGGCGCAGCACGCCGAGGGAGGCGCCCACGGCCGCGGCGGCGTGGACGCGGGCCCGCCGGGCCGCGGCGTCGTGGGCCGGGGCCAGCAGCAGGGGGGCCGCGGCGATGACCGTGGCCTTGAGCGCCCGCCCGGGCCGCAGGTCGAGGAGGTTGGCGAGGTTCGCGGCGCCGGCGACGACCGCTCCGCCGACGAGGGTGTCGAGGACCCCGACGTCGTCGCGGCGCCGGTCGAGCACGGCCGCGGCGAGCAGGCCGGTGACACCCAGACCGAGGATCTTGACCGCGCCCGTCGTCACCTCTCCGCGCGCCGCGGCGCCGAGGTGCCCGCGCAGGCCCTTGGAGGACCCGTCGCCGGCGAGGTCGTCCAGGGCCCCGAAGGCACCCGAGCCGGCGGCGGCGAGGGCTCCGGCGGGACCGGCGGCGAGCGCGCCGAGGGTTCCGCCGGCCACCCAGGCCGGTCCCTCGAGGAGGGTCACGGGGTCGCCCGCGTGGTTGGTGCGGCGCCAGCGCGGCGAGCGGACGCGACGGGTCAGGAGCGCGTGGGCGCCGCCGGCGGTGGTCGCCGCGAGGACCCCCGCGACGACCCGACCCGTCCGGCTCACGACTGCGGGACCGGGGCGAACGCGGCGTCCGTGCGGGCACCGAGCCCGTACTGGCCCGCGCCACCACCGGACTGCTCGACGAGCGCGAAGACCACGCTCGCCAGACCCATCGGGTCGGCGGCGTCGTCGACCCCGGAGACCTCCGAGGCCGCCGCGGAGGTGTCGCGCAGGGTCGCCAGGACCGAGGTGCCGCTCGTCTCGGTGGCGAGGTCGGCGGCGAGCACCGCGCCGCGGGAGCGGTCGTCGAGGGCGACCGCGAGGGCGACCCACCGTCCGGCCGCCTCGACGCGGGCTGCCTGCTCCCCCTCGGTCACGGCACCGCCCACGACGACGACGAGGTCGGCGCGGGTGAAGTCCTGGGCGTCGAGCGAGATCAGCCCGGCGTCGGCGAGCGCCTCGAGCCCGGTACGGGCCGTGGGGTCGTCCGGGCCGCTGTCGCCCGCCGGGGCGGTCCGGGTCAGGAGCGTCGCGAGGAGCACGTCCTGCGGCTGGGCGGCCCCCGACGCGGTGTCGGCGCCGCTCTCCCGGGTGACCTCCTGGACGACCCGCTCGCGCGCGCTCGACGTCGTCTCGTCGGTGCTCACCCAGTCCGGGGTGACCGAGGTGGTCGAGGCGAGGCGCGCCCCGGCCGTGCCGAGGGTCTCGACGACCGACTCGCTGAGGCTGGCCTCCGCGCCCGGGAGCACGACGAGGGCCACGCTGCGGTCCTGCAGCGTGCCGTCGAGCACCCTTCCGGCGACCGCCGTGAGGTAGCCGTTGCGCGCCTCGGCGTCGGCCTCGGCGGTCCTCAGCTGGTCGTTGAGCTGGGTCTTGTCCTTGCGCAGGCCGGCGAGCTCGTTGGTGAGCGTCGAGCCGATCTCGCCCTGCAGGGGCCCGGCCCCGAGCACGATGCCCACCGCCAGGGCGAGGAAGATCGAGACGATGGAGACGATGTGGTAGCGGAAGTCGATCACCCGAACACTCCTCCGAGCACGGTCCAGAGGTCGTCGGCCTTCGCTGCGAGGACCTGGAGCAGCGCGCGGCCACCGGCGGTGGACCACAGGGCTGCGCCCATCGCGATGACGGCGACGGCGACCATGAGCACGACGCTGAAGGAGGAGATGCGCGTCCGGTAGAGACGGCTCACCCCCTTGGCGTCGACGAGCTTGCCCCCCACCCGCAACCGGGTGAGGAAGGTGCTGGCCATCCCCGAGCGCCCCTTGTCGAGGAACTCGACGAGGGTCACGTGGGTGCCGACGGCGACGATGAGCGTGGCGCCCTTGTCGTCGGCGAGGAGCATCGCGACGTCCTCGCTCGTGCCGGTGGCCGGGAAGACAACCGGCTCGACCCCGAGCTCGCGCACCCGCTCCAGGCCGGGCGCGCGGCCGTCGCGGTAGGCGTGGACGACGATCTCGGCGCCCGAGCGCAGCGCGCTGTCCGAGACCGAGTCCATGTCGCCGACGATGAGGTCGGGGGTGTGCCGGGCCTCGATGATGGCATCCGCGCCGCCGTCGACCCCGATGAGGATCGGCTTGAACTCGCGGATGTAGGGCCGGAGGATCTCGAGGTCCTCCTTGTAGTGGTACCCGCGCACGACGATGAGCACGTGCCGGCCGTCGAGGTCGGTCGTGATGTCGGGGACGCCGACGCCGTCGAAGAGGAGCTCTCGCTCCTTGCGCAGGTAGTCCATCGTGTTCTCGGCGAAGGCCTCGATCTCGGTGGAGAGCCCGGCCCGGGCGAGGGTCATCGCCTCCTGCACGGCATCGGCGTCGAGGAGGCGGCCGTGGCCGACCGGCCCCTCCTCGCCGTGGAGCACCCCGGCCTCGAGCCGCAGCCGGGCGCCGTCCTTGAGGGCCATGACGTCGGGACCGGCGGCGTCGACGAGCGGGATCCCCGCGGCGACGATGATCTCGGGCCCGAGGTTGGGGTAGCGCCCCGAGATCGAGGACGCCGCGTTGACGACGGCCGCCGGCCGGCAGGCCACGAGGGCCTCGGCGCTGACGCGGTCGATGTCCTCGTGGTCGATGACCGCGACGTCGCCGGGCTTCAGGCGCTTGGTGAGGTTCTTGGTCCGCCGGTCGACACGGGCCGGGCCGTGACCCCCCGAGGAGGGGTCCCGGTCGCGGCGGTGGGGCAGGCGGATGGACATCTGCACCATCGTGCCACGGCCGCTCAGGCCCGGGCGCGACCGAGCAGGTCGCGCGCGTGGTCGAGGGCGGCCCGGGTGCCCGAGCCGCCGAGCATCCGGGCCAGCTCGGTGACGCGGTCCTCCCCCTCGACCTCGTGGACCATGCTCCGGGTGACGTGCCCGTCGACGGACTTCTCGACGACGAGGTGGCGGTCGGCGTGGGCCGCGACCTGGGCCAGGTGGGTCACGACGACGACCTGCGCGTGCCGGGCCAGGGCCGCGAGCCGGGCGCCGACGTCGACGGCGGCCCGGCCACCGACCCCGGCGTCGACCTCGTCGAAGACGAAGGTGGGCACGGAGGTGACGGCGTCGGCGGTGGCCACCTCGATGGCGAGCATCACGCGGGACAGCTCGCCGCCGGAGGCCGCCTTGGTGACCGAGCGCGGCTGGGTGCCGGGGCCGGAGGCGAGCCGCACCTCGACGACCTCGCGGCCGTCGGCTCCCCAGCGCCCGGAGTCCTCGACCGCGACGGTGACGGTGGCCGCCCCCATCGCGAGGTGGGCCAGCTCGTCGGTGATCCGGGCACCGAGCAGCTCCGCGGCGGCGCGCCGCTGCGCGCCGAGGGTCTCGGACGCGGCCTCCCGGCGGGTGGCGAGGGCCTCGAGCCGCTGCTCGAGCTCGTCGATGCGGTCGCCCGTGCCGTCGAGCTCGGCGACGCGGGCGGCAGCGCTCGCACCCCAGGCGATGACGTCGTCGACCCCCGGGCCGTAGAGGCGGGTCAGGTCGGTGAGCGCCGCGCGCCGCTGCTCGACCTGGTCGAGGCGGGCGGGGTCGACGTCGGCGTCGGCCAGGTAGGAGCCGAGGTCGGCGGCGACGTCGGCCGCGAGGTAGCGCAGCTCGTCGACGCGGGTGCCGAGCGCGGCGAGGGCGGCGTCGTTGGCGGAGGCGGCGCCGATGCGCGAGGACGCGGTGGCCAGCGCCTCGAGCACACCCGGCACCTCACCCGCGCCGTCGGCCTCGCCGCTCAGGACCTCGTGGGCACCGCCGGCCGCGGCGCGCAGCTCCTCGGCGTGGCCGAGCCGGTCGGACTCGGCGCGCAGCGCCTCGTCCTCGCCGGGCTGGGGGTCGACGGCCTCGATCCGCTCGAGCCCGAGGCGGAGGGTCTCGGCCTCGCGGGCCCGCTCGGCCGCGGCGGTGCGCAGCGCCTCGAGCTCGGTCTCGACCCCGCCGAGCTCGGTGTGCACCTGCCGGTAGGCCTCGAGGGCCGTGGCCAGCTCGGGGCCGCCGAAGGCGTCGAGGACCTCGCGGTGCTCGTCGGCGCGGCGCAGGCGCCACTGGTCGGCCTGCCCGTGCACCGCGACGAGGTGCTCCGCGAGCTCGGCGAGGACACCGACGGGTGCGGAGCGGCCGCCGACGTGGGCGCGCGAGCGACCGTCGGCCGCGACCGACCGGACGAGGACCAGCCCGTCGCCGGTGTCGGCGCCGGCCTCCTCGGCCCGGACCAGGGCCGCATGGCCGGCGGGGAGGTCGATGACGCCCTCGACGACCGTGCGCTGGGCGCCGGCGCGGACCAGGCCGGAGTCGCCCCGTCCCCCGAGCAGCAGGCCGAGCGCGGTGACGACCATCGTCTTGCCTGCGCCGGTCTCGCCGGTGAGCACGGTCAGGCCCCGGTGCAGGGGCAGGACGGCCTCGTCGATGACGCCGAGGTCGCGGATCCGGATCTCCTCGATCACCGCGCGGTGTCCTCGTCGGCGATGCGCTGGCGTGCGGCGCCGCGCCAGCCGTGGACCGGGAGGTCGAACTTCTCGACGAGCCGGTCGGTGAACGCGGCCGCCGAGAGCCGGGCCAGGCGCACCGGCTGGTCGGAACGCTCGACCTCGACCTGCGCGCCGGGCGGGAGGGTGACGGCGCGCCGGCCGTCGCACCACAGCACGGCGGAGGCGTCGGAGTGCGCGAGGAGCTGGACGGCGAGGTGGGACTGCGGGCCGACGACGACGGGCCGGGCGAAGAGGGCGTGCGCGCTGATGGGGACGAGGAGCAGGGCCTCGACGTCGGGCCACACGACCGGGCCCCCGGCCGAGAAGGCGTAGGCGGTGGAGCCGGTGGGGGTCGCCACGACGACGCCGTCGCAGCCCCAGGTGGACAGCGGCCGGCCGTCGATCTCGACGGTCAGCTCGAGCATCCGCTCCCGAGAGGCCTTCTCGACGCTGATCTCGTTGAGGGCCCAGGACGTGAAGAGGAGGTCGCCGTTGCTGCGGGCCCGGACCTCGAGGGTCGTGCGCTCCTCGACCGTGTAGTCCCGGGCGCAGATGCGCTCGACGGTGGCGTCGAGGTCCTCCTTCTCGGCCTCGGCGAGGAAGCCGACGTGCCCGAGGTTGACGCCGAGCAGCGGGGCGCCCGAGCCGCGGGA
The DNA here is from genome assembly GCA_004335735.1 of Chlorella sp. KRBP. Taxonomy (NCBI): domain Eukaryota; kingdom Viridiplantae; phylum Chlorophyta; class Trebouxiophyceae; order Chlorellales; family Chlorellaceae; genus Chlorella; species Chlorella sp. KRBP. The sequence continues at coordinate 9,737 of QAXK01001853.1, forward strand.
GAGCTCGGCGCCGCGCAGGATCGTGCCGTCGCCGCCGAGGACGCAGACCAGCTCGCAGTCGAGGTCCTCGCTGGGGCCGTCGACCGCGCCGACGCCGTCGACCTCGGAGAGCGCGGTGCCGACGAGGTCGTCGGCGGGCGCGCACACGCCGATGCCCGAGGAGAGCAGCCGGGTGGCCACGGCCGCCGCGAGCTCCTGGGCGTCGCGACGGGACTGGTGGGTGACGAGCAGCACGCGACGCGACGGGGTGCTCATCGTGCTCCTCCCGCGGTCGCCTCGGTGGCCGCGCGCACGGCGGCGCGGACCTCGTCCCGGCCCATTGTGTCCGACGGCACCGACCGGGCCCACACGAGGTACTCGGCGTTGCCGGTGCTCCCGGCGATCGGGCTGGGCGCCACGCCGTGCGGGTGCAGGCCCTGCTCGCCGAGGGCCGCCAGCACCCCCTCGACGGCCGCCGTGCGGTCGGCCGTGGTGGTGACCACGCCGTGGCGCCGGCGACCCACCTCGAACTGCGGCTTGACGAGGACGACGAGGTCGCCGTCCTCGGCCGTCAGGCCGGCGAGCTCGACGGCGACGCGGGTCAGCGAGATGAACGACAGGTCGGCGACGACGAGGTCGAAGGGGCCGCCGACGTCGGCCGCCGCCAGCCCCCGCACCGTCGTGTTCGATCGCTCCTCGACGCGGGGATCCTCGGCGACCTCACGGGCCAGCTGGCCGTGCCCGACGTCGAGCGCCACGACGTGCGCGGCACCGTGGGCGAGGAGGACCTGGGTGAAGCCGCCGGTGGAGGCCCCGACGTCGAGACAGCGCCGGCCCTGCGCGGTGAGGCCGGCCGGACCCCAGACCTCCAGGGCGGCGAGCATCTTGTGGGCCGCGCGCCCGACCCAGCGGGGGCCGTCGTGCTCGACGACGAGGTCGCTGTCGGGCTCGACGGGGTGCGACGGCTTGCGGGCCACCGTGCCGTCGACCCGGACCAGGCCCCGGTCGACGAGGTCGCGGGCGTCGCCGCGCGCGCGGGCCAGACCGCGCCGCACGAGCTCGGCGTCGAGTCGGGCGATGTCAGCCGCCAAGGTCGCCGAGGCGGGAGCGCAGCGTGCGCTGGACCTCCTCGCCGGCCGCGAGCTGGCCGTCGAGGTCGTCGGCCGGCACGGCCGCGAGGTCGCCGAGGGCGGAGTCGATGACGATGTCGCCGGTCTCCGGGGGCGCCTCGACGTCAGGGTCGGTCTCGGCGTGGTGCTGGTCGGTCACGAGCCCGCCTTCTTCGCGGTGGTCTTCTTCGCTGCAGGCGCCTTCTTCGCGGTGGCCTTCGTCCTCGTGGCCTTCTTCGCTGCAGGTGCCTTCTTCGCGGTGGCCTTCGTCGTCGTGGCCTTCTTCGCCGCAGGCGCCTTCTTCGCGGTGGTCTTCTTCGCGGTGGTCTTCTTCGCCGCAGGCGCCTTCTTCGCGGCGGCCTTCGTGGTCGTGGCCTTCTTCGTCGCGGTCGACGTCGTCGCCGCAGGTGCCTTCTTCGCGGGCGCCTTCTTCGCGGGCGCCTTCTTCGCCGGCGCCTTCTTCGCCGGCGCCTTGCGGGTCGGGACGGCGGTGGCCAGGGCCGAGGGGCCGGCGAGCACGGGCTCGGCCACCTCGGCGAGACCGGCCTGCGGGGCGCGGCCGGCGCGCATGCCGACCGAGCGCGCCAGCTCGTCGACCTGGGCGGCGAGACCGGCCACCGTGGCGCCGAGGGTCTGGACGTCGGCGAGGATCCGGGTCACGTCGACGCGATCCACCGCGGACTCGACCTCACGCTGGACCAGGCCGACGACGTGGGCGCGGTTCTGCTCGGCGGCGCTCAGCAGGTCGCCGGCCAGCTTCTCGACCTGCTTGGCCACCTTGCCCGAGGAACCCTTCGACCCCGCGAGCGCCACGATCTCCTGGGCGGCCTCGACGGCGCGGGCACGGGTCATCTCCCCGAGCCCGGATGCGAGCTCGACGTACGCGCGGACGGAGCGCTTGGCCATGGGTCCTCCTCGATCGGGCGGCGACGGGTGCCCGGTGGCTCCCACCGCGGGCCACGCTACCGGGCGCTCATCTCGCGCAGCAGCCCCCGCGCCCGCTCACGCAGGGCCTCGAGCTCGCCCGTGGCCCCCGAGTCGAGCGCTGCGTGCACGGCCGCCACCGCCGCGGCGAGGTCCTCGATCGACGGCGCCCCGGAGGCGGGGTCGTCGTGCAGCCAGCGGAGGTCGGGAGCGATGACCGTGGGACGCCGGGTGACCGGGGCCTCGAGGACGGCGTCGAGGTCGTCGACCCCCGTGAGGACGAGGAGGGAGTCGGTGCCGGCCCGGACCGCGCCCTCGATGTCGGTGTCCAACCGGTCCCCCACCGCGAGAACCCGATCGGCGGGCACACCGAGGCGGTCGGCAGCCAGGAGGTAGAGCGGAGGCTGGGGCTTGCCGGCGACGAGGTCCGGTTCGCGGCCCACGGCCCGGGCGACCGCGGCCACGAGCGACCCGTTCCCGGGGGCGGTGCCGCGCTCGGTGGGCAGCGTCGCGTCCATGTTGGTCGCGACCCACCGGCCACCACCGCCGGCGACGTAGGCCGCCTCGGCGAGATCGCTCGCCGTGACGTCGGGTCCGTAGCCCTGGACGACGGCGACGACCTCGTCGTCGGCCTCGGCGCTCCGCCGCACCGGGACGTACCCGGCCTCCGACAGGGCGTCCGCGACGCCGGCTCCCCCGACGGCCAGCACGAGCGTGCCCTGCGCCAGGCCGTCACGCTGCAGCAGCCAGGCCGCGGCCTGGCTGCTCGTGACGACGTCGCCGGCGTCGGTGGGCAGGGCGAGGGCGGTGAGGTGCGCGGCGACGTCCTGCGGGGTGCGCGAGGCGTTGTTCGTCGCGTAGACCACGGGAACGCGCAGGCCCGAGAGGGCCTCGACCGCGTGCGGGACGGCGTCGGGGCCGCGGTACACGACGCCGTCGAGGTCGCAGACGACCGCCGCGTACCGGTCGACGAGGGCGCTCACGCGCCGCGGTCCTCCGACTCGGTCGGCGGCTCGGGGGCCAGGGCCGGCTCGTCCTCCCCCTCGCCGAGGTCCGTGAGCGCGATGCCGTCGAGCTCCTCGAGCCGCTCGACCGCGTCTGTCTCGACCTCGGTGTCACCCTCCACGACCCGCAGGAACCACTCGCGGGCCTCCTCGACCCGGCCGAGCTCGAGGAGGATGTCGGCGTAGGCGTACTGGAGCCGGTGCACGCCGGCCTTGCGGCCACGCTTCAGCGCCGGGATCTGCAACGCGATGAGGGCTGCATCGAGCTGACCGAGGTCACGGCGGACACCGGAGACGACGATGGCCAGCTCGAGGCGCTCGGCCTCGGAGAGCATCTTGGCCTCCGGGGAGGCGGCGAGCTCGAGGGCGCGGCTGTGCCGGCCCAGACCCCGCTCGCAGTCGACCATGAGCGGGAGCAGGTGGGAGGACCCGCTGAGCCGGCGCACCGTGCGGAACTCGGTGAGGGCCCGCCCGAAGTCCCCGAGCCGGTAGGCGACCATGCCGAGGGCCTCACGAGCCGCCGGCACCCGTCCGGCCCGACGGACCGCGGTCTCGGCGTGGGCCAAGGCGATCTCCGGCTCGTCGGCCTCGAGGAAGACCGACACCATGACGAGGTGCTTGGCCACCCCTTCGGCGTTCTCCTTGGACAGGGTGCGCAGCTGCTGGTGCACGGAGCGGTCGAGCTCCTTGCCGGTCACCTCGTCGGGGATGCGGGGCTCGGGCAGCCGCGGGCTCTTGGGCGCCAGCCGGGAGCCGCCACCACGCTGCTCCTCCCCGTCACGGCGCGGGCCGGCACCGCCGGGACGACCGCCCTGACCGGCTCGGCCCCCCTGGCCACCGGGGCGTCCGCCGGACCGCGGCCCGCGTGCTCCCGGTCCGCCTCGCTCCTCGCCCCGACGCGGGCCACCGGAGCGCTGCGGACGGCCCTGGCCACCGGGTCGTCCACCACGGGCGGGGCGCTGCTGGTCCTCGGGCACGTCTGGGTCCTCTCCTCGCCGGCTCACCGCCGGTCAGTCTACGGTCGCGTCGCTGCGGCTCTCGGTGCGTGGTCCGGCTCCGTGTGGATCGCCTGGCCGGCACCGGGCCACCTCCCCCCTCGTGGGCCGGAGCTCCTCCGCGACGAACTCTTGCGACAGCCTCGGCAATACCGCGGAGAACGTGATTCCACGGGGACATGAGAAAGGGCCCGTCGCGAACGACGGGCCCTTTCTGGAAAGTATGTCCGGCTGCGTCCTACTCTCCCACACCGTCACCAGTGCAGTACCATCGGCGCTGAAGGGCTTAGCTTCCGGGTTCGGAATGGAGCCGGGCGTTTCCCCTTCGCTATGACAGCCGAAACTCTATGGAGATGTCAGTCGTTCCCGACCGTATCTCGGGAACTGCACAGTGGACGCGAACACAGAAGATCTTTAGGTGTGTATCAAGTTATCGGCTTATTAGTACCAGTCAGCTACATGCATTGCTGCACTTCCACATCTGGCCTATCAACCCGGTAGTCTAGCCGGGAGCCTCTCGGGGCAAGCCCCATGGAAACCTCATCTTGAAGCGTGCTTCCCGCTTAGATGCTTTC
>QAXK01001855.1:0-17397 GCA_004335735.1 Chlorella sp. KRBP
ATCCACATTGCTCCACGCAGAAGGCACCGACAGCAGCAGGCAGGAAAAGGTGTGGAGGCTGTGGTGGCATCTGCCGGACGCCCGCAGCTGCCCATGCCCTGTGCTGCAAGGACGTGTCATGCGCCATTTCCTGGAGGCTGACGTTCAGCAGCCTCGCGCGCACCTTGATGAGCAGGCCCTCACCCACACCCAGCTCCACGCCAAAGTGCGACGGGGCCACGGCGTTGACGCACAGGTAGACGGCCGGCAGCAGGTCCTCGGGCGTGGTGGAGAGGATGGCGCGGAAGCAGTTGGTCTGCACGTGCACAGGTAGGTAAAGAGCGCAGCGTGCATGTGCCAGCGCAGCATGCCGGTCAGAACACACAGCACGCCGAAACACCGATACGCAAGTAGCGCTAGCTCATGGCATATGGTGAACCGGAAATCCTTGTATGACGCGCCGTGCTGGTGCTCCTGACCGAGGCCACCACACAGTGCATGTACCCCCACGCCCTCCGTGGCCTGACCTCTGACTGTGTGTTGCTGCTGTACGGGTCTGATGGCGCAGGCTGCATGTGTCTGTGTCGAGCTTTACATCTGACGCGGCATTCTCTCGCAAGCAGATGAGCTGTGCGTGCTGCTGGTACTCACTGCGTGGCTATCTCACTGCAAGCGGCCTCCCTCTCCCCTCCATCCACCCACCAGGAGGCCCTGGATGACGAGCCTCTTGGACTCGTGGCTAATGGCAGCCAGCGTGTCAGCCAGCAGAGCGTAGGGCACGGGCGCGCCTGCCTGCCAGGTGCACAGCCCCGCCACGTCCAGTGAGCGGGTGGCTTGAGCTGCGTCCAGTGCCGCTGGTCCTGGGCCTTCCGCCTGCAAGCCATGGGGGAGCCACGCGCATACAGTATGTATGCATGTAGGTGAGCGCAAGGATGGGAGACCACAGTACACGGAGCACGCACAGCCTGTGGCGCCTCATCACCTTGGGGGAGGACCGCTTGCTGCTCCTCCGTGCCTTGCTGCTTGGGCTTGGGCTGGGACTTGGCAGCGTGGATGGCGATGGAGATGGCGAAGGCTCGGGTGCAGGCGTGGCGATGGCGGCCTTGGAGGTGCGCTTGGGCGGGGCCCGCTTCTTCTTGGCGGGAGGCAGGGAGGGGCCAACATCAGCAGCTGCTGCGCCCTGCGGTGCAGCGTGCGATCGCCAGTGCACGTGCCACGGCTTTCGGTGCTGTCCGCGTGATGCGGCGGGTGAGTGCGCGCCAAACGTGTGTCAGCCATTGGCAGCGCTCCTGCGCCTGTATCGACTGGCACACCGTGCCCATCCTGCTCCCTATCTCCTCTAGTGGCTCTGCCGTGGGTCGCGTCGCGGCCTGGGACAGCTGCCCCCGCGCCTGCCCCAGCGCCAGATGCCCCCTGGATAGCACCACGCAGCTACTGCAGACTGCAACGAGACTGCTGCAGCGGCCCCTGGGCATGCTGATCCATTTGTGCCGGTTCATCCTCTGGCCACAGCGTCGCTTCGGCGCGCAAGCACTCACCGCATCGCTCGACGATGCAGTCGCCGTGGCCACACCGCGCTCTGGTGGTGCTGTTGCCGCTGGGGATGGCAGCACCGTCCGCACGCACACGATGGTCGGCGAAGCGCCAAGAGCTCCTCTGGTGCCGCTGCTGCGCCAGCCTGCTGCAGCGTGCATGCCGCAGGCTCTCATGATGTATGCTGCAGCTGGAAGGGTGTCCGCACACAGGCCGCGCAGGAGCGGCGCCGCCCAGAGCCCACGCCGCAGCGCCGGGGCAGTGTGCGTGGCAATCGAAGTCGCTGCCTTTGCTGCCAGTGAGGGCACCAGGCGCCACACCAGCATTTCCACGGCTCTGGTGTATGGCGGCGCGACGTGTAGGGCCATCAACCCTAAGTCGCGACGGCATCACGCAGTCGACGCTGGCAGGAGCAAACAGGCCTACAAGTTTGCAGTGCCATGCACATCCGCCAACGCCAATGATGAAACGCAAGAATGGTGCTACAAGGGCAGAGACCAGAGTCACGGCCGCGGCTACACAACGTCACGTCCTAGCGTTTGGTGCGTCCTCGTCCTCGATCCTACACCCCGTGCCACGTCACGAGCACTCCATACGCAGGCTGCAATGCCCTTGTGGGCGCGCCCAGCAAGACCTACCCCAGCGAACCAATCACGTCGTCACACTGTTATGCAAGCGCTGGCGCACCTGGGCGGGCACCGCACCCGTGCTGCCGTCTGTACGTGGCAACGCCCCATTCAATGTCCAAGTCGCGCATCACACCCGCCTGCCGTCAGCCTGCCCGTTCCCATTGATGGCAGCCACGCAGTGCGCAAGCCTCAGGCCCCACACCCGGCCAGTCGGCCTGCATGCCCATCCACCTGGATGGCGCCCCCACAGGCGTCGTCCTGTGGGGGCGCCGTCCTACACCCGCGCTCACTCAGCCTCCTCAGCAATGCACTCGACCTGCCCGTCCACCTTGATGGCTCCCCGGTTGCCAATAGTGATGGAGCCGTAGAGCTCCTCGTAGATGGGGGGCAGCTCACGCTCCTCGGCGGGGGACAGCCACAGGCGCAGCAGGTGGCGCTTCTCGTCCACGTCCTGCAAGGTGAGGAGGATGAGGAAGAGCGCCAGCAACGTGACAACAAAATGATGAGCGACAGAGACAGTGGTGCAACGAGGCCGGCCGCAACCAGTGACTGAGCATTGGCATGGCCGTGTCAGGGCCGCATCAGATAATGTTTGTGTGTAGCTTGCAAAGGGCTTCAGTCCTCATCAACCACGGCAGAGTGTCCTGCACACCCACGGTGTGGTGAAGGCCCGCCACTCTGCCCAGTTCGCCCCCAGGCCGCATCAACCAAGGCAAAGTGCCCTGCACACCCACGGTGTGGTGAGGGCCCGCCACTCTGCCCAGTCCGCCCCCCCACGCACCTCAAAGTCCTCAAAGGCCGTCCGGTGGTGCAGGCACGTGTGGTTGTTGAGCAGCTGCGGGCAAATCAACCAAGGCACAATCCAGGGCACGCAGGGTGGGTGAAAAGTTGTTGCCATTTGCAACACGTGTGTGATGCAGCAGGGCGCATGCAGGACCGCCACAGAGAGCCTGCTTGCCTGGATGTCGCCGGGCTGGAGGATGTAGTGCATGGCGACCTGCAAAGGCGCGGCGCAGCCAAAATAAGCAACACGCAGGTCGTTGCTTGTGAGGTTGGCCACGTGCACGGCATCGGTGCGTCGCCTCCAGGGACGGTACCAACAGGTGCAGGCGTGCAGCATACCAGCAAGGTGCAACCAGCGGCAAGAAGCGTGGAAGCAAGCACACAAGCAGCACCTCGCACCTCATCGCTGGCTGCAATCTCCTCGAAGAGCTTGATGGCGGCGTGGTGCTCGGGCGTCAGGCGCGGCACCTGCACGCACGGCGTGAGTGCGTGCGTAAGGTGTGAAGGTGGCCCACTTGATTTGGAACGTGCACGCGTGTGCGTGTGCTGGAGGGCCATGGTGGTGGCGAGTGCTGGCACGAATCGCACCCAAATCGCACCTCTGGGTAGCGCTGCGAGGCGTAGTAGTAGTTGGACGAAAAGTTGACCATGAGGTAGCCCTTGTGGTCTGCGCGTGAAGCAGCAGAGCACAGCTGTTGAGGCATGCGGCAGCAGGGCAGCACCGGGAGCGTGGGGAGACAGGCCTGGGCTGCAGGGAGCACCCATGACACCTGCTTCTTTCGGGAAACCTACCCATAACACCTGCTCCGCTTGGCACCTGCAGCTGCTCCTGGCCGCGCTCCACGCGCATATCCCGCTGAAGGCCTACAACACAGCTCCAAACAGGCCCACACTCACGCACACCGCCCGCTGCCGACCCACAGGCCGCACTCACAGTTGAAGACGGGGATGAGGAAGTAGGGCAGCTTGCCTGGCGGGATCTCTCCCTTGCGGTCGTAGAACCACCAGGGGCCCGCCAGCACCTGCACGGTGCACGGCACATCATTGGGGAATAGCCTGTGGCAATAGCCAAGACCGCTGACCAGGCGCGTGTCCGTGGGTAGCCAGTGACAGCGTCTCACACATCGCGGTGGTGTGAACACCTGGATACCGGAGTGCCTCTGGCCATTGCCTGGAAATGGCTGCTCAATGTGTAAGGCTCAACACACACGCACATTCTGGGTGTCGCTGTGCAAGTGCATAACGCCTGCTTTGACGCTCGGTGCGGACCCAGCCAGGAAGCCCTCGCGCACCTTTGCCAGCTCTGGCGCCCGCTTGACCACCTCGTTGTGCACCGTGATGGACGACGCCCAGCTGCTGTGGCCGCCCGACTTTGCCGGCTTGAGGCACAGCAGCGACACCAGGTCGGCCACGTCGTTGTGCCAGGGCTGGCCGGCGTGCGTGGTGTAGAGGCGGGTGTTGGGGTCTGAGGGGTCGCCGCCAATGTCCTTGATGTGCCCAATCATGTGCCCTGCAGGTGCGCGGACACCATGCGCTCACTCAGTGCCTCCACGCCACCCTCTTTCTAAATGGGCTAAACGGAAGCAGACGGCTATGCCAGTGAGCAAGCAAGGAGGCGGGCACAATCCCATCCGTTCCCAGTCTCATCAAGGCTATAGGGAAGGCTGGAGGTCGCCACTCTTGTGGTGCCACGCTGGACACGCTGTACGAGCTGTACTGACGCCACAACACACACACACAGACCCGCACCCTTCTTGTTGTTGCTGCCCGCCTTGCCCCAGTACAGCCCGATGCCCCAGTAGGCCAGCAGCGACTGGCGGCGCGAGTAGCGCCACACGGGCAGGCCGCGCAGCACGGCCCAGCCCTTGCCCCACGTCACGTCCTTCTGGATGGCCTCCAGCTTGGGGCCCAGCGTGGGCAGGGGGAACTCGGCCTTGGTCACGTCCTGCGTATGCAGTGTGCACAGTGGTGACGTGCCGCAGTGTGTGCGCATGCCGCTCGAGGGAGGCGCCTCAAGGGTGGGAATCCTGGCGCCCGGCACACACACACAGAGCACAAAGTTAGGCTCACCTTGACGAGCCCTCAGAGACGTCTGCCAAGGCCTTGTGGCACCTACCTTGAAGAATGGCGGTGCCCACGGGCAGCGACCCGGCTGTCGCTGGTGTGGCGCCCGACACATTCCCCTCACCTTGATGAGCTTGTCCTCGGGGATGGCGGCCATTGCCGCCTCAATCTCCGCAAGGTCCGCCTCGCTAAAGGTGTAGGCGTGTTGCTGGATGTCACCGGGGAAGTCCTTGACGTACCAGGCCTCGGGCCCCTCCACCACGGTGTAGGGCACGATGTTGGGCGCCCTGCGTTGCTCCAAGCGGTGCTCAGTGTGTGAGGCTCTGCCCAGCCACTGGCAAGGCTGAGGAGCTCCCCACACTCCGTCATGCTTCCGCAAGTGCTCGAAAATGCGCACGCGCTGGAGCAGTCGAAGCGGAACGGCGCACGCACGCCTACCTGCTGGTCTCGGGCTGCTGCTGCACCATGTTGTCGAGTGTTCCTGGCGCAAGTGGGAGGTGGGGGAAGCTGCCGCCCGCGGGACGCACGAGCGCTGGGAAGGGAAGGGGGCGCTCGGGGCTGTGTGTGTGTGTGTGTGTGTGTTGCTACTCTTGCTACTGCTTGCGCTTGTGCTTGAGCTGAAGGCGTGCCACGCCTTCACACGCCTCTGCCCTCGTGGCGGGTCGCCGTGCTCGTGCATCTCGTGCAGCAGCAGCGGCAGATTGCAGTTGAAGAGCAGCACCACACAGCACAGGCACACGCGCCGCACGAGCGCCGACAACACAACCTGTCCACGCACAACGAGCAGCGTTGAGAAGCACTGCAGGTCTGTAGCCGGGGCCTGCAAAGTCATGTGTACATCCTCGCTGGGTTACTCACTCACTCCTCTCAGCCGTGGGCACCCAGCAGCAGACCAGGACGGTCTCGGCACAGTCGCACATACACGGCGGCACAGGACTGGGAAAGCACACAGTCACTTCGTACATTCGCACACATAAGCTACAAGCGACACGCATACAAGCTCCATGGTCCGTCGTCAACAGGCCACCCAACAGACTGCGAACTGTACACAAGCGGCGCCCCAGGTGCCAAGTTGGCTGCGCGCACCAGAATGAAAGAGCAGGACGCGGATGAATCGCCCCAACAACTCGCGTGTTGGGGCTTGGCATAGCTAATGTGCAGGTAGGTGCACAGGTCGAGGGTCCCAGCGGTCACTGTCGGCGGCTATGCGACAACGCCGTGCCATCACGTCATGATGCCAAGAGTGTCCGGCAGGCACACGTACACACAATGCACATGGACAAAACACAAAGAAGCGGCGCAAAGAAGCGGGTATACATCGTACAGCAAGAGCAGCAGCAGGAAGAATGTCCACGAGTCCACGGCTCTGGTGTCATGCGCCTCCCGCGAGGGCGTTGCCTGACGAGGACCTCCCCATTCCGCTCCTGCTCCTATTAGCTACATGCCGAAATCCTCGGCCTCCTAGTACACGTGTACAGCAACAGCCACGCTGCGGCAGAGTCATGAGGAATGAGGATAATATATGCATGCGCAGTAGGACGCCGCCCTGTCCAACTTGCAGCCCACAGCTGCCCCTGAGTCAGTCAGAATAGCCCAGCAGCTCGAATCAGGACTCGGGCACTGGCAGTGCCGGAGCCGTGCGCAGCAGCGCACCCGCCCTCCTAGCCAGCCACCGCGCCCTCACCACCACCGTGCCCACGCCACCACGGAAGGGCATGGGCGGAGCCAGCAGCACAGCTCCCGCCACACCATCATCCCCATCCTCGCCCTCCATCACCACCACCCCCTCGCGAGCGCTGCCCTCGCCATCACCCTCGCCATCACCCTCACCACCTCCCTCACCCTCCTCACTGCTCACCCCGCCCGCCACCACCTCCTCAAGGCTAGCGCTGCTGCTGCTGCCGCAAGTCGCAAGCTCCGCCGCCCGCGCCAGCGGCCTGCTGGTCAGCAGCCCCGAGCACGCACGCAGCAATGCCACAGGCCCGTAACCCCCCAGCACCACCGCCCGGCGCCCGCCCACCACCCCACCCACAGCTCCCGCCGCGCCCACCACCGCGCCACCACCACCGCCCGCCGCCCGCGTGCTGCGCGTCAGCAGCGTGGAGCAGCTCCGCAGCAGCGCCACAGGCCCCACACGCCTCACCACGCCTACACCCGGCAGCTCCACCGGCACCACCTCCGTTGCCGACGCCGCGCCAACCTGACCGCCGCCGCCGTTGCGCAGCAGCCCGGAGCAGGTGCGCAGCAGCGCCCACGGGCCCAGCATCCTCACGGGCGCAAGCTGACGCTGGTGGTGGTGGTGGTGGTTGGCAGCTACAGCGGCAATCGCGTCCATGTGCCCAGGCATGACGGCGGTGCTGCCGTCCCAGTACCGGCCGCTGAACCGCAGCAGGCGCGGCGGGAGCAGCATCCTCGCCACGCTGCGCGGGATCAGCAGAACCGTGCGCATGCCGTGCATGCCCGTCGCGCCAATCACCCCGCCCACGCGCCGGGCGAAGCGCGGGCCGGAGAAGGTGATAGGGGGCGGCGCGAGGAGAGGGCTGGTGGCGCGCTGCGCTGGGTGCAGGTGGTGGCAGGGGCAGGGGCAGATGGAGAGCTGGTCGGTGCTGTGGCTGGTGTAGAGCGGAAGGGCGGCACTGAACGCCTGCTGCAGCTGCAGACCTCCTGCTGGCTCGACAGGCGGTGACGCCAGCACGGTTCCCTCTGCACCTCCTGCAACGCCGCCACCGGCACTGGCAGCGCATGCAGCAGCGTCAGGCTGTTGAGCGCCGTGCGCGGGGCAGGAGCAGCTGCAGCAGCTGCACTCGTGTGTAGCGGCCGTGCCGCCCCGTGGCGAGAGCAGGGCGGCAGTTGTGTACAGCGCCATGGTGTTGCCTACGCTGCGGGCCCGGCGCATGCGCACCTCCACCCTGCCCGCCACCGCCGCACCACCTGCCCCATTGCCACTGCCACCGCTGCCACCACCACCGCCCGCCGCCGCCGTCACCACCACGCTCCCAGCCGTCACGCGCCTGCCCACACCGCCGCTGCCACCGCCCACAATTCGCCGCAGAATCGGCGCACCGCTGGCACCGCCAGCGCCCACCGGCGCCCTGCCAGCACCACCACCCCTCAAGAACGCCGCAATGCCGCGTCCCCGCCGCAGCCACCCGCCCACGCCTCCCACCATACCACCCCCCGCGGCGCTGGCCGCGGCGGCGGCAGCAGGCGCAATGCCCGGCGCCAGCAGCCGCAGCGCAGCCACCGCCGCCTCCTCCTCCACCCGCACCTCCCCGCCCTCCTCCCCACCGTCACCCGCACCCGCACCCGCACCGGCGTGAATCGACCCGACCAGAGTGTGCAGCGACGCCGCCACGTCACACATGTGCCGCTCCAGCGCATCCTCACCCTCCCGAACCTCACGCTGCAGGGACGCGCAGTCACCAGCAGCGCCACCAGGAGGGGCAGGGGAGGAGGTGGGCACGTGCGTGCGGCTGGCCCTGCTGCCGCCTCGGGTGCGCCTGGTTGGGTCTTCGGCGGCTGGGAGCCCGCCCAGGCTGACGATGATGGCGTCCTGCATTTCTGGATCCATGACGAAGGCACCGTGGCCCCGGCCCGGGTGCACCTGCGAGAAAAAGGTGACGTTGTGCACAAGAAAAGGTGACGTTGTACACACAAGCGTGTGCGTCTGGCGTGCGCACGCCACCATCACATGGGCGGTGCTGCGAGGTCCTTGGGGCCTAGTGGCAACATGGTGCAAGTGAGCACGGCCACTGGTTTCAGGTCTGGTAGGCTTTCTGTGCGATGAACCCAGCACACTCAGTCAGGTCAGCAACATGGCACCCTCTGCCGCCGCCGCCGCCGCTCACCTGCACGTGCACGTTGCGCTGCGCCGCCGCCTCAGAGCTCAGCATGCGCAGCACGGCGTCCACCGGCACCATGTGGTCGTCGCCCGACATGACCACCGTGGTGGGCGCTTGCAGCGGCAGGTCGCGCACCCACAGGTTGACCTCGGACCAGTGAGTCTTGCGCGAGAGCGCCACGGCCACGTGCACGTCGCGCACCACCACGCCGCGGAGCGGGTTCCACCGCCGCGGTGCAGGCGCAGCGCCGCCCGCTGCCGCCTGCTTGCCTGCTGCCGCCTGCTGCTGCTGCGGGGGCTGCGGCGGCGGCGCCTGTCCGTCCATCGCAGCCACCTGGTGCTGCTGCGTGGTGTCGCTCTGTGCAGATGCCTGATCCTGCTGCTGTGCCGGGACAGGCTCTGGTGCCATGACATAGTGCGTGCAGTCTGCCAGCGGCCCTTCCATGGGCATCGGCTCAATCTCACTGTGCGGTCCACTGGTGGTGGTGGTGGTGGCGGCGGGGAGCGCTAGTGAAGCCGGAGCGACCTCGGATGCAGAGGCGTTGTTGGGAGCTGCAGGCACGACGGCGGAAGCTGGGGCGGAAGCAGCTGACGTGGACGACGACGCAGATGAAGCGACAGCGGCAGAGAAGGAGGCGGCGGAGGCGGCGGAGAAGGAGGCAGAGGCTGAGGCAGCGGGGTGTGAGGCGCCGCTGCCCTGCTGGCCAGCGTGGTGTTGGTGGTTGGTGCGGGGCACGTGGAAGAAGATCGAGTTGCGCATGAGGTGAGGGAGGTACATGGCGAAGCAGACTGGGTCGAGGAGCGTCAGGCCAGCCACCTGGCACGGCCGGGGGCCCGGCTCACGTGCCGCTGCGGCGGCGTCGTCTCCAGGTGCAGCGGCAGCAGGCGTAGGTGCTTCCTCCTCGCCGTCCTGCTCCTGTGGCGACGGCGGCGATGGGCCTGGCAGTCCGTCCTGGCCCACAGCCAGTCCCGCCTCACCACCAGGCCCACTCAGCACCTCTGCATCTGTGGTGCCATCGCCACCGCAGCCCACCAGCACCGCCACAGAGTCTTCGCCTGCAGCGTGCTCCACCTCTGCAGCCACTGCTGCTGCATCCACTCCACCATCACGGCCTCCTTGCTCGCCATCGTCCGCCCTAGCACTAACACCATCGTCCTTCTCCCCAGCGCCACCGCTGCCGCTCGCGCCGCCGTCACCGTCACCGCCATCGTTGTGCTGGCGCTGGTGGTGATAGTGGTTGCTGCGCTTGACCAGCACGCTGGCCACCAGCGTCCCGTACGAGTGCGCCACCAGGTGCACCGCGCCCACGCCCTGCGCCTCGAGGAACGCCTCCACATCCGCCGCCACCTGCGCCGCCGACGGCACGTGCGCCGTAAGGCGCATGGACACGTGCTTGTACTGCACGGCGATGATGGTGCGGCCGGTGCGGGCGGCCAGGCGGGACAGGAAGGCGAGGTACGGGGCCAGGCCCACGCCGATGCCGTGGAGGAAGACCAGGGGCGGCTGGGCGGACTGGCGCTTGGTGCCTGCGGCCACGACGCCGGGATGAAGTAGCAAGCCGTGTGCAGTCAGCCATGTTTAGCCCGCAGATGCGCACGTGGGCCGTCAGTTGTGGGCCCACCAAGCAAAGCACAATCGTGGGCCCACCCAGCAAAGCACAATCGTGGGCCCACCAAGAAAAGCACAAGCAAGCCGTGCGGGCAGAAGGGGTGTGCGTTCCGGCGCCTGGGCCCGCACCTTGCTTGACGTAGTAGTTTGCGGTGCGCGTGACGCGCGCCAGCCTGAAGCCCAGCCGCAGCGTGAGCGACACGTGGCACCACCCCGCGACCGCCTCCATCAGCACGTAGAAGAGCAGCGGGCGGTAGCACGCCATGAGCGGCTGGTTGGCGGAGGACAGCAGCTTGGCGCTGCTGGCTACGGGCGCGCTGGCGTTGGAGGTGGCGGTGGTGCTGGGGCCACTGCTGGTGGTGGTGCTCGTGTTTGCGGTGCTCGTGTTGGTGCTGCTGGTGGTGCTCATGTTCGTGCTGGTGGCGGGAGGGCTTGGGGCAGAGGACGGCGTTGCGTGGTTGATGGCGTCTGCAGTGGTCAGCGTGTCAGCGGCAGGTGCAGCGGTGTCCGCAGCACCAGCACCAGCGATCGTGGCAGCAGAGGCGGCGGTGGACGGGGCAGTGGGCTCAGCGGGGCTGGGCTGGGCTGGCAGCGTGGAAGTGGTGGTGGTGGATGGCTGCACTGACGGAATGCTGTGGACGGGGCCAGCAGGCGCCGCTTCAGCCTCCGCAGCGCAGGCTGAGCTGTTTGCTGCTGCGCAGCCATCGTCAGAGGTGTCAGAGGCGTCAGCAGCTGCCGTGCTAGCCGCGCCGCACGAACCATCAACAGTCTGCTGGTCGCCGCTGGGCCCCTGCACCACACGTCCCTGTTCCTGCTCCTCCTCCTGCAGCAACGGCAGGGCGAGCTCCTCCTCCTTGCCCGAAGCAAGGCTGGTGGCGGCGGCTGCTGCCTGGTCGTCCCCATCCAGCCCCAGGTGGGACCAGAGGGTGGAGGCGAGGCGGGAGAGCACACCCTCGTGCTCCTCACCAGAGGCCACAACCATCCTGCAGGGCAGTGAGAGAAGCAGGTGTTTGCTTGGAGTGCGCCTCGGCTGGGTAGCAAGGCGGCCCGGGATCGGGCGCTCACAACGATCGTCACGAGCAGTCTTCGCGCTCTTTTGGCAAGCAGAGAGTAGACAGAAGGCTCGCCTGGCCTGGCCTTGGAGCAGCAGGTAGTCCAGCAGGTCGGCCACGTGGTGAGGCGACAGCGCCGACAGCGACGCCAGCGCCCCTCCCGCGTCCCTGCCCGTGGGCACAAACCAGTCCAGGAGGTGCTGCGGCGTGCGCAGCAGCGCGCCCTCGCTCTCGTCCAGCAGCCTGCTCATCAGCTCCCAGGCCTGCTGCACCAGCTGCGTGCAGGCCTCGCCGATGCTGGCCGAGGAGGGCAGCGCGTGCGTGCCGCTGGCCACCATGCTGGCGTGCGGCCATGGCTGCGGCGCTGCAGCTGCTCTTGCGGAGGAGGAGGTGCGGGTGGCGGTGCCCAGGCAGCGCGGCACCTTGACCGAGAGGAGCCACCAGGCGAAGAAGAGCTCCGCGCTGAGCCACGACCCCGCTACGACGACAGGTGTGGCGTGCAGGAGCAGCAGCACCAGCGCCAGGAAGAGCTGCGCGTGCACATTGCAGTGCATTGCGTGGTTGCTGCGGGCCGCCCTGCTGCCACCATTGCCTCCAAGCAGCTTCTGTGCCGTGCGCCCCTGGACCTGAAAGTTGTGTGTGTGTGGCTGCTCGAGCGCCTGCCCAGGCGGTGGCAGCTGGAGGGCAGAACAGAACGCCTTGAAGCCTCGCTGTTCGCATGCTGCTTGGCGTCGCTCTTACTGTCCGCGTCGGAGCCGACGCACAGCCTGCCCCGACGAACGCTCACCAGCGAAGCGGCGTCGAGGCTCCAGCGCGCGACAGCGAGGAAAAATCCATTCCTGCGCCGCTGCAGCCGGGTGCGTGTGCTCACGCACAGGCCCAGGCAGCAGCAGAACGCGAGAAGCACGAGCGCGGGTCCTCCGAGCGCGGCGTATTCGGGACGGTACGCTTTGGATTTGTGGACTGCTGCAGCGCCCAATGCTGTGTCCATCAGGCGAGTCTGCGCGGCGGGGCTCCTGGCACTGGGGTTCGTCTCTGGTGGCACAGGAGCGGCAGCAGCAGCAGCAGCGGCAGCACAGGATGCACGGCAATGCATCATAATGGTTGCAGCACACACGGTGGCTGGGGCGTGATGGGGCGCCAGGGGCGTGAAAGCGAAATGAGCGGTACACGCGATGTACCGTGTGCCAGGGTGGCAAAACAGGCCCAGATGCAGGTGGAGCAGCACAGCGCTGCCACAGGCAAATGCATCACAATTGCCCACAGCACGGTGGCTGGGGAGGATGTGGCGCCCGGGGCGCGTAAGCGGAGTTCCACGTACCGAGCACCGCGTGCAGGGTGCCAAAACAGGCCCCAGATGCAAGAGAGAAGCACGTGATGGAGATAGAAGCACGCAACAGTTAGTGGGTGGCAGTGCGATGCGCGCGGCATGATGCGGGCCATTGGCCGGAGGTGGCCAGGCCAAGATGCAGAGCAGCAGGATGCAACGTCGCATAGTGTTTGACATTCCATTGATCAGCTGAGCCATGCAGCCAGTTCCCCACAAGCAGGAGAATAAGTAAGCGCGCGCAGCAGGCCGCTGCAGTCCACTCTTCAGATACATACGTCAGACGAGAGACTAAAAGTTAAACCCTCTTTCCATCAGCTTGCCAGCTTGGAGCCTGGCATCGACGCAGCCTGCTGCCTGGGCGTCCCCATGGGCGCCCCGCGCGGTGAGGGCGCGCCGCCCCGGGCGGACGGCAGCACTCTGGCCCGGCTCCCGGTGCGCCAGTCCGGGGCCGCGCCCCGTGGGCTGCCCAGCACACCTCCCGCGGGCTCAATGCGTATCGCACTGTTGGCCTTGAGCGACTCCAGCGCCCGCGCCGCAGCCGTCGACAGCACCGGCCCACCCTCACCCCGTGCGCTGGGCAGACCGCCGCCGCCGCTGGCGCTGTAGCGCGCCGAGGCGACGCTGCTTTCCGCCCTGTCGGTTCCGCCGCCGCCACCGCCGTGCACCAGGCGGAGGAACTCTGAGCGTGCGGCGTCGGCCTGCTGCAGCACGTTGACGCCGGACAGGTTGAGTGGTGGCACGCTGGGGCACGACGACGCCTGGCTGCTGTTGCGGAAGCTGACCGAGGGCAAGGGACCCGACACCGATCCACCCGCAACGCCCCCGCCCAAGCCGGTCAAGCCACTGAACGATTGGCGGTGCAGGAAGCCGCTGCCTCCAGCCGGCCCGTCCAGCAGGCCTGCCTGCTGCTGTTGAGATTGCTGCGACTGCTGCCTGCGCCCCATGGGCACCCCTGTTGCTGCCCCCGCTGAGTTGGCCTTGCTGGCACCAGGCGCTGACGTCGGCGGTGCAGCTGAGTAGGCAAGGCGAGACAGGGCACCGTTGGCGGAGCTCCTGCCCTCCACACCCACGACGTCCGCGCCACTGGTGATGAAGAGGTCCAGCGCGTCAGGCGCAGCAGCAGACCCGCCCGCCGGCATCACTGCGAGCGAGGGCAAACGAGAGGAGCTGCCTCCCCCCGTCCCGGGCGGCAGCTGCTCCACGCCGACGAAGTCATCATCTGACTCGAGGGCTGCGAACCGCACCGTGCCGGTGCGGGCGAGGCCCAGTCCCTCCCCCCCGCCAGCGCCTGCTTCTCCTACTTGCGCAGGGGGCAACTGGCTGCCAGGCCGCTGCAGGCTGGAGAGCGGCGCTGACATGGCAGACACGCCCCCGCCGTGCGCGGGCCCCAAGGCCGCCTCGGCCGTGCTGCCGGCGAGCCGCGTGGGTAACCCCCCCGCCACGCAAATGCCGCTCCCCGCTGTCAAGCTGCGTGGCGACGGCACGTCACACACACCGGCCAGGCCCAGGTTGGGCTGGCTGCTGCCCCCGTACAGGCTCCCGCTGCGCTGCCACTGCGCAGAGTGCTGCTGCAGGCGCGGGGAGGGCAGCTCTGACGCGCTGCCACCACCACCGCCGCCGCCGCCGCCCGGTAGGGCCGTTAGGTGCGTGCGGGACATGCGACCTGACGTGGGCATCAAGGGTGTCAGCGGGAACCCGCCTGACCCCCCGGAGAACGAAGCCGTCGAGTGCTGGGTGGCGAACGAGCCCCCGCTGAGGCTGACCCGGCTGAAGCGCTGCGACGGCGTGGCGCTGAGCAGTCCGTTTCCGGTCGGCGCAGCGAAGGTGCTGGGCGGCATGGGGCTGCCTGTGGTGCTGCGCATGCTCGACAGGACCTCGGCCAGGGGCAGCGGCGGCACAGGCGGTGGGTGGTTGACCACCAGCAGGTTGACGTGTGTGGCGCGTGGAGCGGTGGGGCTCAGGTCGCCTAGCAGCAGCTGCCGCCTGCCATGCCTCGGGCTGGCCATGCCCTCAGCAGCGCTTGACGCGGCAGTGGCGCCTGTCCCTTGCTGTTGCTGCTGCTGCTCAGGCGAGCCTTCTCCGTTGCCGCTGCCAGGCTGTTGCTGCAGCTGGCCCCTGCCCAAGGACTTGCTGCGCTTGACGCTCTCCATCACAATCGCCATAGGGTCCAGCGGGGCGTCTGCATGTACCCCGCCCGCCTCTTGGGACGCGGCTGGGATGAGCTGGAGCTTGGAGCTGGGGCTGGGCAGGTCGGTGCCTGTGAGCCTTGGGCCCTTGCCTGACTTTGCTTCCCACACGGCTCGCTTGAGGTTGGCCTGGTACCGACGCCATTCCTCCAGCTCGTGCGGCTCGAGCAGGTGCTCAAAGCCATCCTCCTCTGCGTGCATTTCCGCCACAGTACGAGTGTGAGTAGTGTGCACCAGTGTGCAAACCAGGCCGACGGTGGCTTTATGAGGGGCGGCTGCAGGGACGCACCGGCCTTTGCCCACTCGTTGCGGACGGCTGGGCGGGTGGTGCCGATCACGTCCTGCATCAGCTTGGCCTGAGCTGTGCGCCGCTCTGCGCTCAGTGACCAAGCACGCAAGCAGGAGGTGGTGGGGAGGTGTCCGCAGGTGTGGACGTGGACGGGATGCCGCCGCGGACGGGATGGAGCGCACACACCTTCGTGGCCCTCCCGGGCTCCAGAGAGAGCGTCCAAAACGTCAGAGGGCTTGGGCCTGTGCTGCCGCGGCGTCGAGTCCTGCACAGGTGGTGTGTGGAGGCGTGTGGAGACTTGATGACGCGCGGGGACCAAGTCAAAGTCGCATGCCGCACACGGACGCACCGGCGCCGCGGAGACGCGCGACAGCGAGTTGAACGCCGTGAGGTCCATGCTACTGCTGGCTTCGCGCGCGGCTGTGTGTGTGTCCCTCCTATTGGCGCAGGGGCCAACGCGAGCTCGCCACCATTGCGCCGCAGAAGCGCATTGGCACGCCACGACAGGGAGCCACTGCCGCCGCCGCAAGCTGTGCTGCAACGCTTGCTCGCACGCAATGGCCGTTTTCTCTGTGGACCAATTACGAAATCACCGACAGCTCTGATGATCGTGGCCCAGGGGAGCATTGCAGGCATTCCAGTGCCATTCAGGAGGAGCATAGAGGAGGCGCGTAGCGTGCGTGTCAGTGGTGCATACCCGACGAAAGAGAGCAAAAGAAGAAGATTAGAACAACGCAAATACAAGAAAGGATCCCATAGGAAAGAACACGCGGCGAAGGAAAGAACACGCGGGGAGGAGGGCGTTGAGTGCGCAAGTGACGTCACGTTCGCCATCATGGTACACATACGTGCCAGGCACAGCGAGCGGCGCATGGCCACAACAAGGGCAGCTGGCCCAGCAGCGGCATTGATATGAGGCAAGATGAGACCAACGCCGCACACACATGGGGCGATGGTTGCTACTGGAAAGTCGCCGCGGGCCAACTGGGGTGGGGAGCAGCAGCATATGTTTCCTGTCAGATGCACGTCCTGCAAGTCCTGCACGAGCTGCTGGCAAGCCTGGTATCACAGCGTTCATCGTCCCACGTCCTGCCGAACCACAGTACAAGCCGTGTCGCGCACGCCAGGGCACGCAACTCCAGCGGGGCGCAGCACCTCCGCCCGCAAACTCGTACAAACCAGGCCATACGTGCCTTACTGGCTGTGCAGCCTCCTTGGCAGGTAAGCCTCAGTGCAGGTGCTGTGGGTGCTGCCACAGGGTGCTGCCCCATCAGCCACCGCATCGCGTGCGCCGCAGGTGATGGTCCAAATGCTGTGTCAGGCGACGACGCAGCAGCCCTCTCCCTGCGCTCACCACGCCGCCTCACGCCACGACGCAGCATCCCGTGGCGTCTGGCGTCTGCCCCTTCCTGAAGACGTCGTGCTTGGGCAGGCCCTCGAGCATCTGCTCCAGCTCGGCCACAATCTCCTCAAACGAGGGCCGCTTGTCGGCGTCGCCGTCCCAGCACTTGATCACCAGCTCACGCAGCTTCTGCGGGCGGGTGGGATGGTGTGCAAGGTGGGCAAGGCACGTTGGTAAGCAAGCCTGTCGCCGTCCCAGCAGCGCTTGATCACCCTGGCTCACGCAGCTCCTGTGGATGGGCATGAACGTAAGACAGGCGCACGTGTGCTAGGACGCTATGCGCTTGCCAGCTCAGTGCGTGCTTGTCATGTGCCACGTTAAACACTCGCATGCGCAGAGCAGAGCGGCAGTTGCACCCTGCATCCACAAAGCTCGAGCCTGCTGAAGCTCGAGCCTCATGCTACGCACCAGCTCCGTGGGCGACATCTTGTTGCGGGGAGGGAAGCCCGGCCGATTGCCTAGCATGGCCGCACCCTTGGCCGCCTCCACGGGGTCCATGCCAGCAAACGGAGGCGTGCACTCAAACAGCTGCGCGGAGCAGGACATAGAGCATACAAAGGGCAGGCAGGCGGCAAGTGGGACAAAACCCCGTGTGCCACAGGTAGGAAGGTTCGCATTGCGCAGGCAGCGTGGCGGAACCCTCAAACACAGCTGCCAGTCAAGTTCACGGGGGCGCTTGGCTGGGTGGCTGGGTGGCTGG